>JAGFNQ010006249.1:0-89826 GCA_024364735.1 Boesenbergia rotunda | reverse complement strand
AAGGGAGAAGTCCTCCTTGAGTGCTCGGCAAGAATGGAGAAGGAAGAGAGAAGCAAATGCAATTGATGGCATGAAGAATGAAACTCCCAAACTGTAATGCCCCAAAATTTCCCATATGAAATATTATCATGAAATATTATGAATTCATAAATATGAAATATTATGGAATTCATGAAATAGTATCATGAAATATTATGAAATATTATGAATTCATAAATATGAAATATTATGAAATTCAGGATATATTATCATAGAATATTATGAAATATATGAATTGATAAATATGAAATATTATCATGAAATATTATGAATTCATAAATATGAAATATTATGGAATTCATGAAATAGTATCATGAAATATTATGAAATATTATGAATTCATAAATATGAAATATTATGAAATTCATGATATATTATCATAGAATATTATGAAATATATGAATTCATAAATATGAAATATTATCATGAAATATTATGAAAATATTGTGAAATCATGGAATATAATTAATATTATGAAATTTCATGATGGGCTTGGCTTAATGGGCTTTGATATGGATTAGTGCAAAATGTGATAAAAAGGAGGAAGCAAGGATTGAACCTTGAACCTCCTAGTTGCACTCACCATGTCATAACCAATGAACCAAGCAATGTTTCTTGTAGAGGGAATAAGAAACATGCTTGTTAAAAGCTAGGGAGGTGAAGAGACATGTCTTTTCATGAGAAAAGTATAAATAAGGGAAGTTGGAATAACTTCCTCTTTCTCTTCTTCTTCCTCCCCTCATCACCGAAATTCTCTTCTTCTCCCTCTCCATTTTCGAAAAGTAATCCCTAGGGTTTTAACCCTAGGGAATTGGAAGGAAGAAGAACCCTTCAAGGTTCTTGCCTTCTACTAGGGCCAAGATTGCTAAGAGAAGGCAAATAAGGGAAATACTCACCTTCCTTCAACCAAGGGCATCTTAAGAGGTTAGAGAAGGAGAAAATCAAGCGAAAGGATGTAAGTATCCCCTCGCCTGCAGTGTAATAGTTGTGGTGTGATTATTCTCCTTGATTTTTCAAGAATGAGGACTTCTTCTCCATTGCATGTTTCGGCCACCCCCTTTGGGGAAGGCCTTGGTTCTTTCCTTGATACATGAGAAGACCTTTGAGACTTAGAGTATATATGTATATTGAATTTCTTCATGATGGTATGAACAAAAGAAAGAAAAACTAGGGGTTACACTCCTTGTAAGTTTCGGCCACCCTTAGAGGAAGGCCTTGGGTTCTTTTGTTACATGATTAGACCCTTGGAACTTAGGATATATGTATATGTGGTTTATGCAAGATGTGGTGAACAAAACATAGGGCTTTGTGCTTGAAAGAGTTTCGGCCACCCCCCTTGGGGAAGGCTTTTGGTTACTTTTTGTCACATAAGTAAACCCCTTAGCACTTAGACTATATGTGTATGTGTATCCTTCAATATGTTGTAAACAAAACCTAGGGTTTAGAACTTGGATGGGTTTGGCCAAGGCCTAGAAAAAGGGGTTAGTGAGGGTTGAATTATCCTAAAATATATCCATGTTTAATGTATTGTAGGATAGTGTATACAAGGTGTTTGTATGAATGTATGTGAGAATATTTAGTTCAAACCTTAATTTTCCCTATACTTAAGTTTCGGCCAACCCTAGGAGGACTAAGGTTTAGGGTTGTATAATTATCTCATGATGTGCTGCATGAATAATATGTGAAGGCTAAACTACCCTACGGGACATGATTATGTTAGCAAAGTAATATGTATGAGCATGTATGGAATATGATATATGTATGAACATGTATGGAGTATTATGTACGTATGAACATGTATGAAATATGATGCATGTATGAACAAGTATGAAATATGATGTATATATGAACATGTGTGAACTATGATGTATGTATGGACATGCATGAAATATGATGTATATATGAGCATGCCTTATAGCCCCTGGGGGGTATCTTTATGAAATTGCATGTGATATGTTAAAATGCTTGAAGGGATACTCAAATAAGTATGGGATCAAGAGCACCCCTTATGTTGTGTGGTGTGTCCCTACGGGATCATGAGCACCCTTGAAGAGTGGTGTGTCCCATAAGAGTGAATATGGAGTATTCCTTAGCATATATGTAACAGCATGATAAGTATTTTACTTTTAAGTTGTGTACCCGACTCGGAAGGGGGTCGTTAAATAAATCCGGGGTGCATGTTAACGTGGCTTCGGTAGGACGGAAGGGTCCTGCTCTAATGAATTGGTGGCTCGCTACCCCAATTCATTAGGGAACGCGCAATAGTTTCCGCGCGATAGTTGGTACACAACAGGGCCCAATATGATATGGATGTATTTTTAAGTAATACCATTATGGAATTGTTTTGAAAACATTCATTGAGAACATTGGTTATATGTGAAGAGTATGCTTATGGTACTTGATACTTCATGCTTAGAAACTTAGATGTTTGATATGCTTTGATGAACTTATACTTATGATTAATTATGTGTACATGTTATATTCTTTCGCACGGATTTTGCGAGTAGGACAGGATCCTTACTAAGCATTGTGCTTACTAGTTTATGTGTTGTCTTATGCTGCAGATAACACTTAAATGGAAGGAAGAGGCAGGAGGCTGAAGATGTGTGGGGTGGTGGCTCGGGAAGAAAGATTTCTATATCTACATATTTATGCTTATGTTATGCTCCTTGACAATGAATGATAGTGATTAGGATTGATATTGCATGATAATAGTTACACTTGGAATTTTCATATACTTGATTTATTGGATTATATTATGGTGTGAAATAATATGTGAACCTATCATGTTATATAATGTCACTTAATAATTTTTGCAAGCATGCTTAGTACCTAGTTCTCTTAAGCCCTTGCATTGTTGTTTTAATGTCATGCTAGGAGATAGAAATAGAAAAAAAAATATTACTATATGATTGAATGTACGTAACCCCGCCTTGAGGGTAGATATAAGGGCGGGCGTTACACAAACCCCCTTATTAATCAACCATTAAAGTGGTGAATGAAGAGTTTTCCATGACCCTTCATCTTCTTCTACCATTTAACCACCATTCACTTCCTTTCCTCACAAGAATTCCTTGCTAGGTGAGTTGGTTAAGGCTTACATGGTTGTACAAGAGGTCCAAGGTTCAATCCTTGGCTCATGCACATTTATTTTTTATTTTTATTTTCATTTCATTTATTTTATTACTTTATTTTATAATTCCGAAAATCCCCCCTAAAATCACCCATAAATATGCTAATATTCCTAAATAAAATTCTTTTATATTTATATTAATTTTACCTAATTTATATTAATTTTTACCTAATTAATACCTATTTTTGGAGCTCATTTAAAGCTCATTTGTACTTAGTTTTCTCAATTTAAATGAGAAAACATGGATTTCTAGGCCCAATTTTACATAATTATTTCTGGGCCCCTCGGAAAATTATCTAGACATGCTCAATATTTTAAGAAAATATTAAGAGAATTTTCCGGGTCGTTACAAAGATCATGAAACATAATGATAGATCGAGGATGATATGGTCTATGCCTCATTGGTCAATCTAGATATCAAGGATTGAATGATAAAGTCATACATTGTCATAGTCAAGAAGGTTAAATTGGATCTCGACTTTCTCGTCACTTGGGCAACAATGATGCATTGCTAGATGTCGCTCATTGCTTATGTTGTGGGTTCGTTGTAATCGATAGAGGCGAGGGGGTGAATAGCGATTACTGAAATTTTACAGAAACACAGAGAACACAGCGGAAGAAATAAAAAACCAATGCTAATACATTTCTTTTTAATTGGTTCGAAGTCTTTAACGGCTCCTACTCCAAGGCCTACGGTCCTTGACCGTTTTCGTTGGGCAATTCTATAAGTCGAATAAAAGTTACAAAAATATATTTCGATTACAGAATTGAACAGCGAATTTAAATTATACCGACGACACCGAAAATGTTGCAGAGTGTCTTGGGCGGCGTGTTGTCGATCTTGATCATTGGCAGTGTGGAAAACTCAAACACGGAAAAGATTTGGAGAGCGTTGGAGTTCTTGAGTCACAGGAAAGCTTTTCTGAGTTGATCTGAAAATTGTTTCGGAAAGCAAAGGGGTGAAGCCCCTTATATACACTGTTCTCGTGCCCCTGACGCTTATGGGGTGCCTGCCATGTTGGCCAAACCTCTATCTTTCGGTCTTGGGCGCCTGGGACACTTAAAGCACCTGATGGCTCACGGGCGCCTAAGTTGCTAACTTGGCAACCTGCCAGCTCAGCCGAACTCACCCGCTAGAAACGCCTCATCACAGGTGCCTGTTACCTGTCAGGCGCCTGGTATCTTGGGCGCCTGAACCCTTTCAGGCACCTGGGATGAAGCAGCAAACTCCTTTCACTCCTACAACCATGGTTAGTCCAAGAATAGTATAATATAGATAATAAGTATGTGAATAACGGTCGGAGCTGTCCTGGTTCTGACTTTGGATTTCAAAATGAAATCCTAGGTCGAACCGATGCCAACTGTTCCCTCTTCTGGGGAACGCGTCCTTACCTACTCCTCTCAGGAAAAGTTACCTTTTGCCAACCGACTCCTCCGGTTGGACGTTTACTCGACGTCCGAGACTGCCGGATCTCGAGACATCCGTACCTCGACCCGCCTCTACTTTTGTCTGCAATCCTCACTCGGCTAAGACTGCTGCCCAATCTTCCAGATCAAGACTTTGGTGCCCAGTCCACGACTAGGACTTCTTGCCCAACCCTCGGCCAGGTCTTCTTGCTCAACTCTGCAGGTCAAGACTTCGTGCCTAGGTAAACTAGGACTTTCCTACACACTTGGTAAATCCATTAGATCACAATATAGACTTAACTATGAACCCTTTGCCATTATCAAAACCAGGTTGGATCTGGTGCTTCCGGCACCAATAATCTCCCCCTTTTTGATTTATGGCAACACGGATCAAAAGTTAAGATAAAAACAACACAAAAATACATGATAGTACTTGAAGGAAAGAAAATAAATTTTCTACTCACTCTCTTGATTAGTACTCTCCCTTTTCCCGTAGAATATTTTCAATATCTTAGAAAAAAATCAAAAATATTGCATAAGCTTCTTTTAATCGGAAATCTCCCCCTGAAGCTTTTGAAAGTATGCAATTTTTTAAAGTTTCTTCGAAGTAAAATTTATGAGCTCCAACTGCAGGATTTAACATGATGAACTTTATGAGCTCCTCAAGAGGACATCATCAACCCGACTCACCAGGACACGGTTTCCTTCTATAATCAACGGCACACCATGCAAATAATATTATTTCCGAACTTACCGGGCCTATCGATTTAGCAAATAAATTTCGCCCATTGGTAACTCAAAGAAATAAATATTAAGTACATGTGCCCGTTATTATATCGGGATTAAGAGCATGTACTCCATAATAACTGAGGTCTGATTCAATTATAAAGTCAATATAAATTGAATCACCTCTATGTCGGTCCTACTCAATACACACAAAGTGCATTAATGTAATTCTATGGTCATGATAAACCAATACCAAATTACACTACAACCATCCCGATGGTTTGTCCAAATTCATCTTGGTTGTGAGCTTCTACTTATACTTGACAAGGGACTGATAACATGATCTTCTGTGTGACACCATGCACTATGTTATCTATAATGTAAAGTATTAGACAATATGCACATAAATAACCAATAAATATGCAAATAATGATCATGTGATTCTCATTTCAAAATGTAGATGTCTATATAAAAGCAAGACTTTTACTATACATCCTAACATCCCCAACTGCTCTTGATGCACTAACTTAAAGCATCTTGAGTTAAGGCATAGACCTAAGCATCTCAACCCAATCTAAGCTATCAATCAAAGTATCCTAATGTGCTTGTGAAATGCTGGCTTCTAGATCTATAGGAGCATGCAATTCTAGGATTAAGTCCTAAGCTAAGTCCATTGTGTAGAAAAATCCTAGTTTTGAAGGGGGTAATTTTTATAAAAACTAAGTCGGAAAAACATTTAAAACAATATGATTTTTTTAAAAACAAATTTATAAGATAATAAATCAGTGATTTAAAAAATAGTACTATTCTACTAGGCACATTCCTAGAGATAATCAACTCAGAGTGCATAAATCTAAAGTAGATGATCAAGTTAACTTTTACAAATAAGGAAGGTCAGAAAACAAATCCCTAGTACAACATCAAACTAAGAAGATGAGCCCGGATGCCAAGAACGGCATGGATACCATGAGCGAAACATGGACATCACCTCCTCATGTTGGGCCTGGTCTGCTGCGAGCCTCTCATCATGTCGGGCCTGAAGGGCATCCATTTGCTCGACGTGATGGGCCTCCATGTCCTCTCGAAGACTATGAACCTCCATCTCTATCCGTGTGAAGCGCTGGTCCGTAGTCATTGGAGGAGGTGCTGGTGGAGACTCCCTCAGCTGCTCCTTGATCTCGACAGTGATATCTGCGACATCGACGTCAACCTCGTCGTCCGAGTCAACCTGTGGTGGAGCACCTCGTCGTCTCCAAGATATGACCCCGGTGACTGAGATATCTACAGCGGCTAGGGAAAGGTTCCTAATTCCTATTTCGTTAAACTCGATCATCGTGATGATCTCTCTGATAGAAATATCATGACTGGAATGATGGAAGAGTGCGGTCAGAATGTGATAGTAAGGGGTCCGCACTCTAGAGTGAATGGAGATGCTAGAGGCATAAATGATCGTCCTGAACATATGTAAATCGATGTTTATGCCCAGGTGGTGGATCATCGCGTAAAGTAAGAATGAGTGACAAGGTCGCATAACCGCTACATCCCGTGAAGTCAGGGGAGAATGCAGCGAACCAGGACTCGATAAAGGGTGTAGTCCTGGATGCACAGATCGACAGATCGAAAATTCTGAACCGTCAAATCTCTCTCACCTCTGAAAAAATAAGGGAGAGAAGGTCGAGGGTAATGTGGGAGTAAGGGGTAGGAAAGGGAAGATCCATAGGAGGATAACAACAGCAGAATGTGGACTGAGAGGGTCGTAGTCCAAGAAATCTAGAAAATAATGAAGGAGAAATGGTAAGTGGAAGGTTTTGAATAGTAGTGGTGTAGCAGAAAACATCGACTTTGACCAAGTTGTTATAAAACTCGGCACACAAAGTCGTGTTTATAGAATGATTACAGTATACTAATCATTCTAGTTGGTAGTAAGTAATGACATCAATAGCTGTGGGATAGGACTGGGTAAAGAATCTCCTATTCAGATAGTTGGTTTTTAAGGGTTTGTTCATAGTGGTAGCAAACTTATTGAAAAGGGATAATGTAGGACACCTAAGGTCAAGGCTAGGCTCGGTGCCAGGGTCGGTCTCAGCAGGACGACATTTGCTATAATATTTAAAATTGATTAATAACAATAAATTAAACAAAAGACAAGGCAAAAAATATACCGAGGAGGCATCGTGGGAGAGGGAGAAGAGAGGAAGACTTGGGAAGCTTGGAAAGCTCTTCGAAGTGAGGAAGTAGTGATAGGGGTTGTGAGTTTGGTGTGGAGAGGGTGCCATGGGCGAGGGCTTATATAGCCCTTCCCGGGCGCTCGTGAGGGTCAAGATGCGCCCGTGGCTGAGATGAGGCGCCCGAGGTCTTACTCGGGCGCTTGAGTTCAGGCTTGGCACAGGCGTGGCAGCCTTTGACAGCCTCGTACGCTAGGAAAGCATTGGGCGCCCGAGAGCTTCTTAGGCTCCCGGTTGACCATAATTTTGACTGGGATTAATTTCATTAATCAAAGGTTAAGTTCAATTTTATGTAAATTTTAAAAGGTTGGCTAAGTTAAAAAACTTAGTTTGAGTTGAAAAATTAAGTTAGATCTTAAAAAATATATTGAATTAAGTTAAATTTTTAAAAAATGTTAAGCAGAATTTTTAAAAATTGTTAAGATGAATTTTTGAAAAATGTTAAGATGAATTTTTGAAAAAATGTTATGATGAATTTTTGAAAATATTAAGTTGAATTTTTGAAAATTTTAAGTTGAAAATTTTAAAATATAATGTTGAATTTTTGAAAAAATATTAAGTTGAATGTTTGAAAATATTAAGTTGAATTTTGAAAAATATTAAGTTGAATTTTTGAAAATATTAAGTTAAAATTTTGGTAAATATTAAGATGAAATTTTGAAACATATTAAGTTAAAATTTTGAAAATATTAAGATGAATATTTGAAAATATTAAGTTGAAATTTTAAAAAATATTAAGTTGAAATTTTAAAAAATATTAAGTTGAATTTTTGAAAAATGTTACTTTGAAATTTTAAAAAATATTAAGTTGTATTTTTGAAAAATATTAAGTTAAATTTTTGAAAATGTTAAGTTGAATTTTTAAAAAAATATTAAGTTGAAATTTTGAAAAATATTAAGTTGAAATTTTGAAAATATTAAGTTGAATTTATGAAAATATTAAGTTGAAATTTTGAAAATATTAAGTTGTAATGTTGAAAAATAGTAAGTTGAATTTTTGTGTTTAATTAAAGTTATATTAAAGGTAAAATTAATTGAGTTGGTTGAGTTGGACTACATTATTTGGTCCTAAACATCTCACCTATTTCTAAGTGATAAAACACGAATCCTTATCTGTTTTGTGATATGTGTTAATTTTATCTTTGATTTTATTTTATTACTATGATTTAATTAAATCTTGTGTTAGATTTAGGTTTAACAATTAGTAAGTTGAAAATAAATTTCGATAATTGGCTTCCAGGTATTGGCGAGACACAGAGGCTTTCTTTGGCCATAGCCTTATTGGATCATCAATCCTTTCCTAGACAAAGTCTTTTAAAGAAAATTTATTCTCAAATTACTTATTGAGAAACCTTGATCTAACAAGTTGAGGATTTGGTGAGGTAGCTTCGGGTAGTTCCACCTAACTAATAGGACCTTGTTAGACAAGTTTCCCTACCTGACATTTTAGGGTACCCTACCTGACTTTTTAGACAAGTTTCCCTAACGTACTATCATCTCGCCTCACCCTAATACTAGGTTGTGCAAGTTTAAATTAAGTAAGATCCTTATCTAACTGTTCCTAAGTCTAAGCATAATATTTTGTAGAAACAAAATAAACAAGCATAAAAAAACAAAAATAATTTAATTAACTATAAAAATGATTTTTATATTGGCTCCCTCTGGACTATAGCCTCGGTATGGACTAGTCAAGATGTGAATCTTGTCCTTGGGAATCCAATATTGGTTTGGTCCAGCTTGATTTGTCAAGCATAATTTTGGGACCCATGCTTGGACTCGGGTTCTACTTGGGTTCAACATAGAGTAGTAAGATATATACCGTGAGTTGGTTCAATAACCAAGTCTGGATCGGTTTAGAACTGATTTTTATTTTCCAAAAATCATGTCAAGACTCTTGAAACACAAGGAAAATCGTTCCAGTGCAACTCTAAGTTCCTTTAGCTGAGATTTCAAGGAGGAATTCTCCTCCTCAAGTTTTTGGGATTAAGTGGAGGTTCCTTCTTGAATTGGTCAGTTAAGGAGCTAGAGTTGACTCCCTCTTTCAGGATTTTGACTTCCTGTCGGAGGGATTCGACTCGAACATTGGCTTTAGCCAACTTACGTGATAGATAGGAAATTAAAACATAAAGCTATGATTTGGCATAACCTCTTACCGAAATTGAGAACCTTTTGGTTCCGATGTTTTCTTCCAATTTCGATTCCAATTCCGATTCGGTGTTGAGATTTTCCGAAGCTATCAGTGCAAGGAGGTTGGCGTGTGGTTCTTCTTCTTCTTCTTTCGAAGATGATTCATCCCACATAGCTTTGAGCGCCTTCTTCCTCCGATTCTCCTTGTTTCCCTTCAAGTTGGGACACTCTAATTTGTAGTGACCCTTCTTGTTGCACCCGTAACAGGTTACTTCACTTTTGGCTTTTTGGCTGGTAGAAGGTTCGGTTGGATCATCCTTTTGTTAGTTCACCTTCTTCTTCTTTCTTTGCCACTTGATCATCTTGTAGTGGCTCCGGGCCATCCGGACTAGCTCTAGATAATCGATTCCTTCATCATTAGACTCTGAGTTAGAATCTGACTCGGGTATCGTTTACATCTTTTTCTTCTTTTGCTTTGCAGGGACTTTTCTTGCAAACAGAGCTAACCCATTCTGGACCTGTGAGGCGTTAGTCTGTTCGTGGAGTTCTAATTCAGAAAAAAGCTCATCTAGTTTAATATCTGAAAGGTTCCTAGAAACCTTGTAAGCATCTACCATTGATGCCCACAATGAATTTCTTGGGAATGAGTTTAGAGTATACTTGATGAGGTCATGGTTTTCTATCTTGTGACCTATCGTGTGTAAACTGCTCATTAGTGTTGATGCAGTCTGGCCCGGTTGTTGTTTTGGTGTTGACAATGATTTAAGTTTGGTTGAATGAATTCGGATTAAGTCTAGGTGGATCGGGAGATCGCACGCTGGCATGGGAAAAGTCCTAGTGGGACTAGGCACACCTAGTGGGACTAGGTGAAGTGAAAAATAGATCGGGAGATCGCACGCTGGCATGGGAAAAGACCTAGTGAGACTAGGTGAACTGGAAAAGACCTAGTGGGACTAGGTGAAATCCTGGTGAGTGAAGCCAGGTCCTAGCTTAGGAAGCTAACTAGGTGAAGTGGAAAAGACCTAGTGGGACTAGGCACACCTAGTGGGACTAGGTGAAATCCTGGTGAGTGAAGTCAGGTCCTAGCTTGGCAAGCTAGGTTGGATGAAACCCTGGTGAGTGAAGCCAGGTCCTAGCTTGGGAAGCTAGGTTGGATGAAACCCTGGTGAGTGAAGCCAGGTCCTAGCTTAGGAAGCTAGGTTGAATGAAGTCCCGGTGAGTGAAGCTGGGCATGGAGTATTGGTCCGGGGGACTGAGCACGAGTCAGAGAGGGCTAGGGAGCTCGTTCTCTTGACTCATGCTGAAATTGGCTTTGGCTGGATCGGTCTGGTGACCGATCAAGGAAGATGGCACAAACTTCCTTTGTGGATCGGTCTGGTGACCGATCCAGAGGAGGCTGATCTGTCTGGTGACAGATCAGAGAGAGAATAGAAAGTTTGCAGAAACTTGGGTTGGCTTCTGTTCGACTCCTTCGGCTCCTGATCATTCTGGTGAACAATTTGAGGGATTTCAGAAATCGCGAGCTCCTCACTATGACCGATCAGGATGGACCCTGATCGGTCAGAGAGTGGCCTGATCGATCACCAGACCGATCAGGGCACACCCTGATCGGTCTGGTGACCGATCAGGGGTTGTGGCAGAAAGAAGCTGGAGGAAACCCAGCTAGTGCTGGATCGGTCTGGTGACCGATCACTAGAAGTCGTGATCTCAGATTTCTCACCGTGGACCGATCAGGCTGGAGCTTGATCGGTCAGGGCTAACCCTGATCGGTCCGGTGACCGATCAGGGTCCTCTCTAATCGGTCTGGTGACCGATCACTAGAAGTCGCGATCTCAGATTTCTCACCGTGGACCGATCAGGCTGGAGCTTGATCGGTCAGGGCTAACCCTGATCGGTCCGGTGACCGATCAGGGTCCTCTCTAATCGGTCTGGTGACCGATCAGAAGCTGAACTTTAATTCAAATCCTTGTCAGACTTCTGATCGCGTCTACATTTTCTCTGCTACCTAATGATATTGTGATATTGTTTGATATGCATTTGCTAAGCTTCTGTTGGAGTGTGCAGGCTTTACAGGGATGATTCAAACAATGGAGGATAGTCAAATGGGGCTTTCCATTAAGCAGGTTTGGATGGATTCTCTTCTCAGCTTTCAACAGCTTCTGAGGAGCGGCTGGCAACTGACGGAGGCTCAGCTGAAGAGGTCTTCAGTGGACTGAGTGCTCAGGGAGGTCAGGGGGTTCAGGCTGTGCTCAGAGGATGCTGATGAGGCTTGGCGACGAGGAGAAGAGGCTTAAGACAAAGCTGGAAGCAGAGGAGCGACAAGGGTAAACAGACAGAAACTTGAGGAATTTGGCTGGGCTGTGCTTGTGCTCTCTGTTGCTTTGTACTTGAGTGTTCTTGCTTGAGTGTTCCTTGTGAGCGTTCCTTCTTGTGTGATCTCTTGTACTGAAGTTCAATCATCCGTGAGATTTGTGGAGAGGTTTCTCCATCGAGAAGGAGGCTTCACTATATCCGGGTTCACCGGAGCTTGATCTGCCGACGATCAAGGGATTGCCCACCTCACGGGCACGCTAAGAAGTAGGTGCAAGTTATCCCCGAACCTTGTACATCGCGGTGTTAGTGTATGTGGTTTGCTTTTCATTTCTGCATGTTGTTTCTGCTGTTATACTGTATTTTGCTTCCGCTGTTGCTACTAACGCTCAATTGCAGAAAACCCTAAAAGAGAGCAAGCGATTTGTGTCTGGCTACATTCACCCCCCCCCCTTCTATAGCCATCGAAGCACCAATAAGTGGTATCAGAGCTTGGGGCTCTGTTCAAGCGGCTTAACATCCGAGAGTCAACAAGGATGGCCTTAAGAGAAGGGTTGAGCACAAACAGACCACCCTTCTTCGACGGATCAGATTTCCAATATTGGAGGTCGAGGATGGAGTATTACTTGAAGACCCACATCGATATGTGGTTCTCAGTTAAGGAAGGTTTCTCCCCTCCAAAGGATCATGAGGGAAAAGAGCTTGAGATTTCAAGGTGGTCGGCTGAGCAAATCAGAAAAGGGGAAGCCGATGCCAAGGCTGTGGTCACTTTGCAATGTGGGATGACCAAAGAGCAACTAATCAAGGTTGGCCCCTTCATCTTTGCCAAAGATCTATGGAACAAAGTCATGGAGCTCCATGAAGGAACTCAAGACACCCGGACAGCTAAGAAAGAACTCCTTCTCAGCCAACTTCAAAATTTATCCATGGAAGAAGATGAAAGTGTAAGTATACTTCATGGGCGATTCAAAGAGATCCTCAATGGTCTACACTCCATCAGTAAGAAGGTAGAAAACCGAGACCTAGTGAGGTATGTCCTTAAATCATTTCCTAGGAATGCCTTGTGATCATCCATGGTGGATGCCTACAAGGTATCCAAGGATCTTTCATTTGTTAAGTTAGAAGATCTATTTTGTGAAATGGAATTACATGAGATCTCTAACCAAAGCCCAAAGGAGAAAGGGTTAGCTTTGGTGGCAGGTGACAAAAGAAACAAGAAGGAGAAGAACACTCATCACTTTGCCCTCATGGCCGTAGAGGATTCAAATGAAGAGGAGAGTGAAGACGAAGCGAGTAGCTCTTCAACCGCTCCTTCATCATCTTCGGATGATGAAGAGGTAATCTCTCCCGAGTTAGATAAGTGTTATAGAACCATTGCATGTCTAACTCGTTTGCTTAAAAAATCTAAGAACAAGGTTAAGTCATTAAGATTAGAAGTAGAAGAATTAAAAACCTCTAAGGATGAGGTAATTGATGACTTGCATGTTAAAAATCTTGAGGATGAAAATAAGGGTTTGAAGGGTGAAATTGAAAATCTCAAGAATATTCTTGAGAAATTTTCAACAAGTTCCAAAACCCTAGATATGATCTTAAACTCACAAAAGGCGGCTTACAAGAAGGTTGGTTTGGGTTACCAACCTAAAGAACTTAGTATCATATCTTTAATGACTAAAACCCATTTTAGATCACAAAATAATTCTAGGGTTCAAAAAGCTAGAAGGAAATTGACTAAGGCATGGGTGCCTAAGTCATTCATTGTAGATGCATTAGGTCCCAAAATTTGGGTACCTAAAACCTCTATCTTTAGAATTGTTTAGCATTGATTGAGGGGGAGCATCTATCAACATGGGTGGTTGATATTTGGTGCTCCAAACATATAGCCATTCCTAGTTAGGAATGTACTTACCATTCCCTCAAATTCACATGGATGATTTAGATTAACACATAACTTGCTCTTGCCATGGATTGCTTGGGATAATTAGTTTTCTTGTTGCAATTTATGTTTTCCTACAAGTTATATGCCTTATCTCAAGCCTAAAGAGTTTATTTTCTTGTATGTGTTATACAACATGAATGCATGCTAAGGAAAATATCAACACATAATTTGTACTGATAAGGCATCAATAGACAAGAACATGAGCTTAAGGATTAGACTTAAGTTTTTCTTAATATTTTGGAGATGAACCTAGTTGAGTATGTCATGATTTTGATGTATGTGTTATTAATATTATTCTATGGCATGAAAATTTTGGTTAAGAACAAGATAAACACATAATTTGTGATGACCATTATAAAAATCTCACAAGGCATCACCAAACAAATAACATGAGTTTCAAAATTCACTGCTTATGTTGTTGACTCAGTGCTTTCTAAGACTTAGTATATATATATACATCTCCTACATCTAGCTCAAGTTTACCATGTTTTATGAACCATGATTTAAACCTGATATTTATGGGCAACTTGGGGATTAAATTTTTGATACAAACTCGATCTATGAATTTTCTAATCCAATCCTTAAATTATCAATAGAATGGGGAATTAGAATTGTGGAGTTGATACTAATTTGATACAAGCATGTTTTGAAAATTTGATCATATTATTTCTTTTGTATCATGAAACCTGATCATGTTTTGGAAATCTGTTATTAGTATCATATTTTGATTTGAGGGATGGTTTTTGGTTAAGGGAAACCCTTTAGGATCAATGGGATTGAATCTAATGGTATTAGGGTTTGGTGTGTTTGACAAATGGAACAAATCTGTTTCTGAAACGTATCAGTTTCAGAAAACTCTCTGTGTCGAACCAGATCGGTCCACCGAACGATCAGGACTCACCCTGATCGATCACCAAACCGATCAGGGATCCCTCTGATCGGTCCGGTGACCGATCAGATCAATTCAGATCAGGGAATTCCCTGATTAGGTCAAAAATTCCTGAGTCCTATCCCCCTTCATCGAATTGTATCAGTTTAATGATCATACTACCAACAAATCTGATACAAATCGATTACGATTGGAACATACTCACCATACTTGGAACAAAACCTAATTCTGATTCGATACAACCCCGTGTTGGAATTTTTGAAATTCATATGAACAGGTTGTTTGAATCATGACTCATGTTCCATGATGAGTAAACTCATGTCATGTTTCAGAAATTTTTCTGAAATATCTATTGTCTACACCCGTGTAGTCGGATGAGTTTTGGAAAACTTCAATTGTTAATGCAGTCTGATCTTGAACGAATCAGAGTTACAGAAGTTTTTTTAAAAACTGATCGTCCATAGATATATCAGAAATTTTTCTGTATTAATCATCCGTTTGATAGAACTGCATTACTTACTTGTCATATGAAATATATACATATTTGACTATGATATTATTCTGTATATGTTTTCATGTGCAATTCATAATTACTTTTGATCATTTTGGGTTTGGGGAGAGACCCTCGGTTAAGGGGGAGGTATATTTAAACTTAATAACCATACTCCTTTTTCGATGTTTGACAAAGGGGGAGAGAATGGTTGATTAAGTTTAGGGATGTGATATTGTAGGGGGAGGATCTTGATTCCCTTACGATAATTGAATGAACTTCAATTGATCTAATACCTAAACATAAATCGGGATTGTCAAACAATAAAAAGGGGGAGATTGTTGATGCAGTCTGGCCCGGTTGTTGTTTTGGTGTTGACAACGATTTAAGTTTGGTTGAATGAATTCGGATTAAGTCTAGGTGGATCGGGAGATCGCACACTGGCATGGGAAAAGTCCTAGTGGGACTAGGCACACCTAGTAGGACTAGGTGAAGTCCAGGTGGATCGGGAGATCGCACGCTGGCATGGAAAAAGACCTAGTGGGACTAGGCACACCTAGTGGGACTAGGTGAAGTGGAAAAGACCTAGTGGGACTAGGCACACCTAGTGGGACTAGGTAAAGTGGAAAAGACCTAGTGGGACTAGGTGAACTGGAAAAGACCTAGTGGGACTAGGCACACCTAGTGGGACTAGGTGAAATCCTGGTGAGTGAAGCCAGGTTCTAGCTTGGGAAGCTAGGTTGATTGAAACCCTGGTGAATGAAGCCAGGTCCTAGCAAGCTATGTTGGATGAAACCCTGGTGAGTGAAGCCAGGTCCTAGCTTGGGAAGCTAAGTTGGATGAAACCCTGGTGAGTGAAGCTAGGTCCTAGCTTGGGAAGCTAGGTTGAATGAAGTCCCGGTGAGTGAAGCTGGGCAAGGAGTCTTGGTCCGGAGGACTGAGCACGAGTCAGAGAGGGCTAGGGAGCTCGTTCTCTTGACTCATGGTGGAATTGGTTTTGGCTGGATCGGTCTGGTGACCGATCAGGGAAGTTGGCACGAACTTCCTTTATGGATCGGTCTCGTGACCGATCCAGAGGAGGTTGATCGGTCTGGTGACCGATCAGGGAGAGAACAGAAAGATTGTAGAAACTTGGGTTGGCTTCTGTTTGGCTCCTGATCGGTCTGGTGACCGATCAGGGAGAGCTCCTGATCGTTCTGGTGAACGATCTGAGGGATTTCAGAAATCGTGAGCTCCTCACTATGACCGATCAGGATGGACCCTGATCGGTCACCAGATCGATCAGGACACACCCTGATCGGTCTGGTGACCAATCAGGGTTGTGGTAGAAAGAAGCTGGAGGAAACCCAGCTAGTGCTGGATCGGTCTGGTCACCAATCACTAGAAGTTGCGATCTCAGATTTCTCACCGTGGACCGATCAGGCTGGAGCCTGATCGGTCAGGGCTAACCCTGATCAGTCCGGTGACCGATCAGGGTCCTCTCTGATCGGTCTGACCGATCAGAAGCTGAACTTTAATTCAAAATCACTGTCAGACTTCTGATTGCGTCTGCGTTTTCTCTGCTACCTGCTGATATTATGTGATATTGTTTGATATGTATTTGCTAAGCTTCTATTGGAGTGTGAAGGCTTTATAGGGATGATTCAAACAATGGAGGATAGTCAAATGGGACTTTCCATTGAGCAGGTTTGGATGGATTCTCTTCTCAGCTTTCAACGGCTTCTGAGGAGCGGCTGGCGACTGACGGAGGCTCAGCTGAGGAGGTCTTCAATGGACTGAGTGCTCAGGGAGGTCAGGGGGTTCAGGCTGTGCTCATAGGATGCTGACGAGGCTTGGCGACGAGGAGAAGAGGCTTAAGACAATGCTGGAAGCAGAGGAGCGACAAGGGTAAACAGACAAAAACTTGAGGAGTTTGGCTGGGTTGTGCTTGTGCTCTCTGTTGCTTTGTGCTTGAGTGTTCCATGTGAGCGGTCCTTCGTGTGTGATCTCTTGTAATGAAGTTCAATCATCCGTGAGATTTGTGGAAAGGTTTCTCCACCGAGAAGGAGGCTTCACTATATCCGGGTTCACTGGGGCTTGATCTGCCGACGATCAAGGGATCGCCTACCTCACGAGCACGCCAAGGAGTATGGGCAAGTTATCCCCGAACCTTGTACATTGCGGTGTTAGCGTCTGTGGTTTGCTTTTCATTTCTGCACGTTGTTTCTGCTGTTATACTGTATTTTGCTTCCGCTGTTGCTACTAACGCTCAAGTGCAGAAAACCCTAAAAGAGAGCAAGTGATTTGTGTCTAGCTACATTCACACACACCCCCCCCCCCCTCTATTGCCATCCAAACACCATCAATTAGTTCGTTTATTCTCACGTGAAGCTATGCAAATATTTCGTCGTCTTGCATTTTGATCGTATACAGCTTGTTGAGGAGGAGATCTCGCATACTGATCCTCGTGTTCGATGTGCCTTCGTGCAGCTCGATCAATTTATTTCATACTTCTTTAGCGCTACTGAACGGGCCGACGCCGGTTAAGTTCTTCCTTCGTCAATCCACACTAGAGGGTCTGAGTGGCTTTGGCATCCGCTTCTATCTTCTTTTTGAGTGAAGCGTCCCACTTTGAGTACCCTTAACTTTCTCCTTGAGAGTTCTTCGGGATCTCTAGTCCATACTGGATGATGATCCACATTTCCACCTGAGTTTTCAGGTAGACCTCCAATCTGCTCTTCCAGTAGAGGAAATCTTCTCCGGAGAACAGAAGAGGGCGTTTGGTGCTGTAACTTCTTGCATGGCTATTAAATATTCCCGAAAATACAAAAACAATAAATTTGTTCCAAGACTTTGTCTTGGATTAGCAGTGCGATATAAAAAGAGTAAACTAAAAATAATTTGAGTGGTGTTGCACCAACCTTGAAGAACGAGAATTTTTTTAAAAAATGAACAAAAAAAATATTCAGAAAAAACTGCTCAGTTGGCGGAATCACCAAGGTTGAGCAACCCGCTCTAATACCACTTGTGGGATCGTTATAATCGATAGAGGGGGGGTGAATAGCGATTATTGAAATTTTTTCAGAAACACAGAGAACACAGTGGAAGAAATAATAAACCAACGCTAACACGTTTCTTTTTACTTGGTTCGGAGTCTTTAACGGCTCTTACTCCATGGCCCACAGTCCTTGACCGTTTTTGTTGGGCAATCTATAAGTCGAATAAAAATTACAAAAATATATTTTGATTACAGACTTGAACAACGAATTTGAATTATACCGACGACACCGAAAATGTTGCAGAGTGTCTTGGGCGGCGTCTCCTCGATCTTGATCATTGGCGACGCAGAAAACTCGAGCACGGAAAAGATTTGGAGAGCGTTGGAGTGCTTGAGTCGCCGGAAAGCTATTCTGAGTTGATCTGAAAATTATATACACTGTTCTCAGGCACCTGAGGCTTATGGGGCGCCTGCCACATGTAGCTAATCGGTCGCGTGCTTATCCGCAGACTCGGCCAAACCTTTATCTTTTGATCTTGGGCGCCTGGGACACTTGAGGTGCCTGATGGCTCACGGGCGCCTGAGTTGCTGATGTGGCAACCTGCCATCTCACCTGAACTTACCCGCTGGAAACGGCTCAACACAGGTGCTTGTTACCTGTCAGGTGCCTGGTTTCACGTGCGCCTGAACCCTTTTAGGCGCCTAGGATGTAGCAGCAAACTCCTTTCACTCCTGCAACCAGGGTTAGTCCAAGAACAGTATAATATTGATAATAAGTATGTGAATAACAGCCGGAGCTGTCTTGGTTTTGACTTTGGATTTCAAAATGAAACCCTAGGTCGAATTGACGCCTATTGTTCCCTCTTCCGGGGAACAAGTCCTCACCTACTCCTCTCAGGAGAAGTTACCTTTTGCCAACCGGCTCCTCTGGGCGGATATTTCTCGGCCTCCGAGACTGCCGGATCTCGAGATGTTCGTACCTCGACCCGCCTCTACTTCTGTACGCAATCCATGCTCGGCTAAGACTCTTACCCAATCTTCCAGATCACGACTTCAGTGCCCAGTCCACGACCAGGACTTCTTGCCCAACCCTCGATCAGGTCTTCTTACTCAACCCTGTAGGTCCAGACTTTGTGCCTAGGTGAACTAGGACTTTCCTACACACTTGGTAAATCCATTAGATCACAATATAGACTTAACTTTGAACCCTTTGTCATTATCAAAACCAGGTTTGATCTGGTGCTTCCGGCACCAACATATGTGTCTAAAGTGGTTCAGACACATTGCGAACGATACGAGAACCTATTTGGCCATACACTAAGGACATGATGCTTCGGAGATTAATTTGTCTTAGTTTTATGAAGATTTGATCCGAATTGGATTAATTGAGTTAGACTCAAGTAAATCCAATTGAATTATGAGATAGAGATCTAATTTGAGTTTGACTCATTTAGATTCAAACACATTTGAATGAGATATTAATTTATTAAAATGTTTAATAAATTAATAATAGAGGAAGATGAAAAGTTATATTCATTGGATGAAGAGATGTTGAAGAGCCACATAAGAAAATATGTTCTAATTGGGGTTTTATTGACATTAATGGAGGGATGTTAAAGGGGCAAAAATTCTTCATATTCATGGGATGAGTATAAAAGAGTTATTCTTGTCATTTGGATGAAGAACTTGTCATTTTTCCTTCCCTTCCTTCTCTTGGATGAAATCCCTCTTCTCCCTCTCCTTCTTGCTTTGTAAATCTCCTCTTGTGGCTAGCACCACAAAGGCGATTCTTCTCCGAAACTTGAGAGATCGTGTTCTTGTGGATACGCATAGAGCCACGGACACTTGAACCTGCAAAAGAACTAGCATACCTCGGACAAGCGGGATAAGCGAAGGGCACGCACCAAAGGTAATTTGTAAATTAACTTTGTATGAGTTTTCTTTCGCACGGATCGCTGATGGGATCTATTATTTCTACTGCGATTTTTGAATATTTTTGCCTATAGATCCCTAGAGTGGTATCAGAGTCACTATCGAAAGATCATACAAATTTAGAAAAAATTTTATATGTGATATAGAAGTAGGACATAATTTTGTTATGGATTGTATAATGTATGAGCATTTGTTGAGATACAAAAGTTTGTGTTGATGAAACTAAAAGTCCATATCATTATCATATGAATATGAAAGTGTGCTATGCTCCGATTATACTCAACAAATTTTATAACCTATGGTTACGGTTCATGAGCATTTTTATAATCATAATAAAAATTGATGTCCTATATCTATTATGTGTGATTGATGACATGGTGCATGGTTATGGCCTTAACCCCAATATGATTGGATGTATATGTATGTGTGTGCATGTTGTGTTGGTGCAAGTGCATCAGTTATGCACAGTCAACCTCTAGTGTTTCGATGTTTGACAATATAAGGTGTAGTCAAAGTGATCAAGGGTTAAACCAAATAGGACCTTATGTTTGGTAGGGTAAACCCAGGTTTGATTAGTTTAACAAAGGGTTAAGCCCAACAGGATCTGATGTTTGGCAAAATGAATAGAACCCAAGGTTGGTCAATTTGACCAAGGGATTAAACCGAACCGGACTTGAGGTTTGGTATATTTACCTGAAAGTTGGAGGAAGTCTAGTCAGGATTAAGATGACTAGCAATGAAGTGATTATGGTGGAAGAAATCCTAGTTAGTGAAGTTAGGTTGAAAGAAACCCTAGTGAGTAAAGCTGGGTCCTAGCAAGGGAAGCTAGGTGGAAGAAATCCTAGTGAGTAAAGCTAGGTGGACAAAATCCTGGTGAGTGATGTTGGTAAAACTGGGCATGAAGTCTTGGTCCGGGGAACTAAGCACTAAGTCTTGGTCGGGGATCAAGCAACGGAGTCTTAGACGAGCGAGAATTGTGGACAAATGTAGAGACGTGTCGTGGTCGGACATCTCAAGATCCAAGTTCTCGGAGGCCAAGCAAAAGTCCAGCTGGAAGTCCCGGTTGGCAAAAGCTTTAGTCGAGCGGGAATCGTGGACAGAAGTAAAGATGGGTTGAGTCAGACATCTCGAGATCCGGATTCTCGGAGGCTGAGAAAAGTCCAATCAGAGGTCCCGGTTGGCAAAGGTAACTTCTCCAGGGTGGAGTAGGTGAGGACGCATTCTCCGGGAAAGGGAACATTAGGTGTCGTTTCGACCTAGGGTTTCGGGTGAAATCCAATGTTAGAACCAATCAATTAAGACTAAGATTATTTGTATGTTTGTCTTGTATTTGTTGTCTTGCAACTACCTGGAGTTGGAAGGCAAGATAGGAGAACAAACGCAGGAAAAGCTGATCTGGGAAGAGGCCTTCCTGGGCGCCTGATTTGTATCATGCGCCCAAGAGACCTTTCCAAGGTGCCTAGGAGCTTCCCAGGCGCCTGGGAAGCAATAGTTATCCCTGTTCAATCTTTTTAGTTGCGGATAAAGTTTTAACCACAGGTGGTAGGCCCCAAGAGCTCAGAGGTCCCTGAGAATGTAGTATATAAAGGGGTTCGACCCCTCACTTTAGTACATCACTTTCTACATCCGCTAGAGCATTCTGTGTGAAGCAAACATGGTAAAGTCAAAGCTCTGCGACCAAGGAGGCTCCAGGAGGAGCACTTCGGACTTCCGGATTGGCCAGATCTTCATGTCAGATTGGTTTTCTTTTAATTTACAAAGCTGTAATTATTGTTTCTATTTGTGTTTTCTTTTTAAAATATAAGACGGGTTTCTCCTATTGGGTTTTAGGCCCTTGGATGGTGCGCATGGAATCTATCTGTTGTCGTGTCCCCGGATTAAAATTTCATTAATTGAAATTAATCCGGACACAAACAAAACTTCCAAGCGACGGTTTCGTTGTCGTGCTAATGACTTGAGCGATCGCTTGAACAAACTTGTTGTTCAAGCAATTCGACTCTTCTAGTCGGTTAGCCACGGAAAAGACTACGACGTAAGATCGCTGATTTTTGTGTTTACAATCAGGGTCTAAGTTAATTAATGAATAATTAACAACAACGAGGAAAAATAAAGAACAAGAATGAATAAGATAAATTCATACCTCTTGATCTTCTATTGTATGACCTCCCTCCTCTAAGACGTCGTGTGGGCGACGATCTACCAAAAGTTGAAGCCGCCTAGACCACTCTTTTCTTCTCTCTTACTTGTGCTAACCTCCAAGTGGAAAGACCCTCTTCTCTTCTTTGCCGCCAGCCACCACCACCTTCTCCTTCCTTGTGCCGCCGGCCACCAAGGAGGAATCACCTCCAAGATTGTGTCACCTCTTGAGAAGGAGAAGGAAGAATCAAGAGAAGAGGAAGCTCTCTTCCTCTTCTTTGTGTTGCCGCCGAAACCCTAGGGAGAGAGGCGCCGGCCAAGAGAGAACCAAGGAAAGAAAACCAAGGAAGAGATTAAACCGAAGTTTTATAAACCAAAGAAGTTATTATTTTGGGTCTAGGCTTCATGAGGTATTTATAGGCTACAATAGGGACCATGAGGAGAAGTTAGTTCTTGGCCAACTAACGGAATTTTTTAGACATAAAATCGGATCCGTTAATAATCATCCAATCCACTAAAGGATCATTATTGAATTACCTCACCAACCCCCATAATAAAATATGGGCTCCAATTTATATTTGTACAAAATTCTTCCTATGTTTAAGATATCGCATGTCCGTTAATTAATTAATTAATCTGACAATTAATTAATTAACTTCTAACTCCATGAGTAGTACCGCTCAACCTTATTATCATGCCGGACCAAGTCCACCTGCAGGGTTTACATGATAAAATTTATGAGCTCCTCAAGAGGACATCATCATCCTAAAATAGGACACGATTTCCTCCTATAATCAACAGCACACCATGCAAATAATACTATTTCCCAATTTACCGAGCCTATCGATTTAATGAATAAATCTCGCCTACTCGTAAATCAAATAAATAAATACTAAGTACATGTGTCTGTTATTATATCGGGATTAAGAGCATGTACAAAATAATATCTTGTGGTCATATTCAATTATATAATCAGTATAAATTGAATCACCTCAAAGTTGATCCGCTCAATACACTCAGAGTGTACTAGTGTAACTCTATGGTCAAGACAAACCATATCAAATTACACTACAACTATGTCAATGGTTTGTCCAATACCATCTAGGTTGTGAGGCTCTTCTTATACTCTACAAGGGACTGATAACATGATCTTCTGTGTCACACCACACACCATGTTATCTACAGTGTAAAGTATTAACAACATGTACACACATATATACAGATATAAAATGCAATCATGATCATGTGATTCTTATTCCAAAATGTAGATGTTCATGCAAAAAGGCTAGGCTCTTAGAATACATCCCAACAATCTCCCACTTATACTAAAAGATTATGCTACCATCAAAGTGTCATACATCTGATTCTCATTCCCTCCACATGCCTATCAAAAGCTTTTGTTGGAAGCGCCTTAGTGAAAGGATCTGCTAGGTTATCCCCCGATGCAATCTTGGCGACAACAACTTCTCTCGCTTTACGATCTCTCGTATCAGGTGGTACTTGTGCTCTATGTGTTTACTCGCCTTATGGGATTGTGGTTCCTTTGAGTTTGCAACTGCACCACTATTATCACAATAAATTGTAATAGCTCTGGGCAAACCAGGAATCACATCCAAGTCTATAAAGAAGTTCCTGAGCCATATAGCTTCTTTGGCCGCCTCAGAGTCTGCCACATACTCAGCTTCCATGGTGGAGTCTGCCACGCACTTCTGCTTGACACTCTTCCAAACTATGGCTCCACCTCCTAAAATAAACACATAACCCAAGGTAGATTTACTATTATCCCTATCTAATTGGAAGTCAGAATCTGTGTAACCCACAGGGAGTAGCTGATCTACCTGGTAAACTACCATATAATCTCTAGTCCTTCTCAGGTACTTTAATATATGCTTTACCACAGTCCAATGTCCTGTCCTAGATTACTCTGATATCTACTAACCATTCCCACGGCAAAATAGATATCCGGCCTCACACACAACATAGCATACATGAGGCTTCCTACAGCTGAAGCATAAGGAACCACCTTCGTCTCCTCTATCTCCTTTGATGTTTTAGGACACATCTCCTTAGATAGAGGTACTCCATGCCTAAAAGGTAGAAAACGTTTCTTGGAGTTCTGCATACTAAAACGAGCTAGGATAGTGTCAATGTATGAAGCTTGAGATAAACACAACATCCTTTTCTTGTGATCCCTTATAACCTTGATGCCAAGGATGTGTCCCGCTTATTCCAAGTCCTTCATATCAAACTGTTTGGACAACCATACCCTAATAACACTTTGACATTGTTGCCAATGAGCAAAATGTCATTTACATATAGTACAAGAAATACCACTACGTTTCTGTCACATCTCATGTATACACAAACTCATCCGGACTTTGAATGAATCCATATGACTGGATTACTTCATCAAAGCGGATGTTCCAAGATCTAGAAGCTTGCTTCAATCCATAAATGGACCGATTAAGCTTAGACACATGATACTCTTTGCCCTTTGCAATGAATCCCTCTAGCTACTGCATATAGATGTTTTCCTCAAGACTTCTGTTAAGGAAAGCTGTCTTGACATCCATCTGCCGAACCTCATAGTCCATATGAGCAGCAATAGACAAGAGAATCTGGATAGACTTAAGCATGACTACCAGTGAAAAAGTCTCCTCTAATCGATACCCTCTTTATGAGTATACCCTTTTGCAACAAACCTTGCTTTGAAGGTCTCAACCTTCCCGTCTACTCCTCTCTTTCTTTTGTAGACCCACTTGCATCCAATGGCTTTTATACCATTGGGTGGTTCTACCAGCTCCCAAACATGATTAGAATCTATAGATTCTATATCAGACTTCATTGCATTTTGCCAAGATACCGTATCTTTATCTTGGAGTGTCTCGTCATATGTCCAGGGATCAAGTTCATGCTCGCCAGGGACCAAGTCTATGGACTCTCCCAAGAACATAAATCTCTCGAGCTGCCTAACAACCCTCCCACTACGACGATGTGCCACCTGTGTATCTTCTGTGACACGTGATGCAGTGACTTATGGTACGTCCTCTTGTACCGTTGGTACTGATGTAGGGACTTCCCCAGCCAATTCTTCTAGAACAATTTCACTCATGGGCTTGTGGTCCATCACATAGTCCTCTAAAAATCTGGCATTCGTGCTAACGATCACCCTCTGATCTTTAGGACTATAGAACAGACCACCTTTCGTTCCTTTAGGATAGTCTACGAACAAGCGCACGTCTGTACGAGATTCCAACTTATTAGCATCTCCCTTCAGCACATGTGCTGAACCACCCCAAATCCAAATATGTCTCAAACTAGGCTTTCGCCCAGTCCACAATTCTGTGGGTGTAGAGGATACTAATTTAGATGGTACTAAGTTCAGAATATATGCTGTCGTTTCCAGAGCATATCTCCAAAATGAATCCAGCAACTTAGAGTAACTCATCATCGACCTAACTATTTCCATAAGAGTCTTATTCCTTCGCTCCACCACACCATTCTGCTGGGGTGTGCCAGGTGCGGACAATTGGGATTGAATCCCAGTCTCTGATAAGTAACTCCTAAACCCTCCCAAGAGGTACTCACCACCATGATCAGTTGACATTTCTTCACATCAGCCTTGAATTCTTTGAACCTGTCAAAGCATTCAAACTTGTGACGCATCAAGTAAATGTATCCATACCTTGAATAGTCGTCTATAAAAGAGACGAAATATTCAAAGTCACCTCTAGCTTGGATAGACATAGGACCACACAAATCAGAAAGAACCAACTCCAACACATCTTTGGCTTTATACCCCTTGGCCTTAAAAGGCCTCTTGGTCATTTTACCTTCCAAGCAAGATTCGCAGGTTGGGAAATCTTCCACCACTAATGTACTAAAAGGTCCATCAGCTATCAACCTTTGAATTCTCGTAGGTTAATATGACCAAGTCTTAGATGCCAAAGATATGTTTGGTTCATCATCGAAGGTTCTTTTCTCTTATTAGATTTAGAAGACGAGTTATTTATTTCTATTTGCATTGTGGGGGTTTTGGATTTAAGAGTATACAAATTGCCAATCAAAGTACCAAAACAGATAATCTCCCTATTTCTTTTTATAACAACCTTGGTATTAAAAGAAACCGAATATCCATCCAAAAACAATTTAGAAACTGAAATTAAACTCATTCTAAAAGTAGGTACATAAAGACAATTTCTTAAAACCAAAATTTTATTCTTATCAAACGATAAATAAACATCTCCCACTGCAATAGCCGCCACCTCCATAGAGTCTTACTTGCTTTGTTGCTCAAAAAAAAAGATAGAGAATGAAAGAAAGAAACCTCGCCCAATGCTTAAGGAAGCACGAATCTTGGTATAGAAGAAGAAGAAGAAGATAGACGCCACAACCTTGGGATGGAGGTTGATAAGTCTTGAACGCCACAAGGGGATGCCTTGATAAGTTCTAGTTCAATGAAGAACCAACAAGTGAGAGCCTCACCATGTAGTAAATTGAATAAGCCAAAAATTACATGTTGTGGCCGCCGCCACCCCTTAATTTATAGCTATAGGGTGACCTAAAAACCCTAAAAGGCCAAAAGGAAACCCATTTAGTGGAGGCCTATGTAGACTACATAGGCCTATTGAGCTTTTGGCACCATTACAACCCAAATAAAGCTAGAAATTGAGCCTAAATTGAACCCACAAAATTAACATATCCTTCTTACATAGACAAGAGACTAAGGAGACTAGTTAAGCTCATCTAAGGCTTGAATTAGGTTGACTAAGCCGTATGACTTGCTCTTGGTCAAACCTTCTTCAATTGTAGTTTTGGCTTTCACATCTTCAATTAGCACATTAAGTGCTTCTTTCATTTTTTTAGACTTAGCTCTTGTAATTGGGCCTCCTTTGATGCATAATAGATCATCAAAATCTTCTAGAGAGGGTTGAGCATGATCCATATCGTTAGCTTGTTGGGCAACTTGTTCACTTCCTTTGTCTTCATCATTCCCCCTCTCCTCAAAAGGATTCGTCTTCAAATCTTGATTACCTACATCAAAGGGAGAGAGATCAGAAACATTAAATGTGGAACTCATTATACTCACCCGGTAAGTCAAGCTTGTAGGCATTATCATTGATTCGCGCCACGACTTGAAATGGTCCATCTCCTCTTGGATGCAACTTAGTACGATGTTTAGCAGGAAATCTCTCCTTTCTCATATGAACCCAAACCCAACGACCGGGTTCAAAGATTATTTTCTTTCGTCCCTTGTTGGCTTGCGTAGCATATTGTTTAGTATTCTTTTCAATTTGCATCCTTACTTTCTCGTGCATTTGCCTCACAAATTCTGCTTTCTTTGTACCATCCAAACTAGCATGCTCAGAGATAGGCAAAGGTGATAAATCCAAAGGAGTTAGCGGATTGAAACCATATACCACTTCAAAAGGTGAACACTTAGTAGCAGAATGTAAAGATCTATTATATGCAAATTCAACATGTGGTAAACAATCTTCCCAACCTTTTAAATTCTTTTGAATGATAGTTCTTAATAAAGTAGCTAAGGTTCGATTTACTACCTCAGTTTGTCCATCTATTTGTGGATGACACGTTGTAGAAAACAACAACTTTGTTCCCAACTTGCCCTATAGTGTCTTCCAAAAGTAGCTTAGAAACTTTGCATCATGATCTGAAACTATACTTTTCGACACTCCATGAAGTCGTACAATGTCCGTAAAAAAGATATCAGCAATATGGTTAGCATCATCTGTTTTCCTACAAGGAATAAAAAGAGACATTTTGGAAAATCTATCTACAACCACAAAAATAGAATCCATACCTCATTTTGACCTTGGTAAACCTACAATAAAATCCATAGAAATATCAACCCAAGGTTCACTAGGAATTGGTAGGGGTGTATACAACCCATGAGGTAAAGATTTAGATTTGGCTTGCCTACATGTGATACACTTCTCACAAAATTTTACTATGCTTTTCGGCACTAGATCTAGATTTGGCTTGCCTAGATTTAGATTTAGATTTAGATTTAGATTTGGCTTGCCCACGATCTGAAACTATGCTTTTCGGCACTCCATGAAGTCGCACAATATCCCTAAAAAAGAGATCAGCAATATGGTTAACATCATCTATTTTCCTACAAGGAATAAAATGAGCCATTTTAGAAAATCTGTTAACAACCACGAAAATAGAATCCATACCACGTTTTGACCTTGGTAAACCTACAATAAAGTCCATAGAAATATCAACCCAAGGTTCACTAGGAATTGGTAGAGGTGTATACAACCCATGATGTAAAGATTTAGATTTGGCTTGCCTACATGTGTTACACTTCTCACAAAATTTTACAACATCTCCTTTCATATGTGGCCAAAAGAAATGCTCCAACAAAACATCCAGTGTTTTTCTTACTCCAAAATGTCCCATTAGTCCCCCAACATGGGCTTCTTGGACTAATAATTCCCTCAATGAACAGTTAGGCACACATAACCTATTAACTCTAAATAGAAATCCCTCATGCCTATAAAACTTCCCAAATGCAGAATGCTCACAAACTTTAAATACATTGCCAAAGTCAGGATCATTAGAATATAAATCTTTAATGTATTCAAATCCTAACAATTTAGTATTCAAAGTAGAGAGCAAGGTATACCTTCGAGATAAAACATCTGCAACAGTATTTTCCATACCTCGTTTGTACTTGATCACATAAGGAAATGATTCAATGAACTCCACCCATTTCGCATGACGTCGATTCAACATACTTTGGCTCTTCAAGTGCTTCAATGATTCATGATCTGTATGAATGACAAACTCTTTGGGCCATAAGTAATGCTGCCAAGTCTCTAAAGCCCTCACCAAAGCATACATCTCTTTGTCATAAGTGGGATAGTTCAAAGCTGCTCCACTCAATTTTTCACTAAAGTAAGCAAGGGGTCGACCTTCTTGTATTACCACAGCTCCAATACCTATTCCTGATGCATCACACTCAATTTCAAAAGTTTTAGCAAAGTTAGGTAAAGCAAGTAATGGTGCAGAACTTAATTTCTCCTTAAGTGAGTTGAAGGCTAAATCCTGTTCACTATCCCAATGAAATCCCACATTCTTTTTAACAATTTCAGTCAAGGGTGCAGCTAAAGTGCTAAAATTATTAACAAACCTTCTGTAGAAACATGCCAAACCATGGAAGCTACGTACCTCAGTCATTGTTTTTGGTGTTGGCCATTCACGAATAGCCTTAACCTTCTACTCATCAACTGCTATTCCCTTAGCACTAACAAAATAACCAAGAAACTCAATTTGATTAGTGCAAAAAGAACATTTTTGAAGGTTAGCATACAACTTTTCATTTCGCAAAATAATTAGAACATTTTGTAAATGTTGTAGATGCTCCTCTAAATTTTTGCTATAAATAAATTTCCAATAAAAGCTCGCTAAATATGGTTCATTAACCGCATGAAAGTACTAGGTGCATTAGTAAGCCCAAATGGCATTACTAACCATTCGTACAAATCATACCTAGTCTTAAATGCAGTTTTCCATTCGTCTCCCTCACGCATGAGAATTTGATGGTAGCCCGACTTCAAATCAATTTTAGAGAAAATGCAAGAGTCATGTAGTTCATCTAGCATATCATCTAATCTAGGAATAGGATGACGATACTTTACCGTAATCTTGTTGATAGCTCTACAATCAACGCACATTCTCCAAGTTCCATCCTTCTTAGGTACGAGCAGAACGGGGACAGCACATGGACTCAAACTTTCTCGGACATACCCTTTTTTCATCAACTCTTCAACTTGCCTTTGAAGTTCTTTTATCTCAGCAGGGTTACACCTATAGGCTGTCCAATTAGGAATTGCGGCTCCAGGGATGAAATCAATTTGGTGCTCTATTCCTCTAAGTGGTAGCAATCCATCAGGAACCTCATCAGGAAATACATCATCAAATTCTTGCAAAAGAGATTTAACAACACTATGCAAAGTAGGGTTAAGATCGTTAGTGTTAAAATCGGCCTCCTTGTACAAAAGTACAATCATTGGCTGTGAAGCATAAAACGCTCTCTTAACTTCTCTTTCGTTTGCATAAAAGCTCCCTTTTTTACTCTCTTGCTCTTGAATTTCTTTTCCCCTTTCATTCTTTTTTTCACTCATCTCCTCCTCACCTTTTCTTTTCTCACACTCTTTTTCTTTTTCTCACTTTCTTTTTTCTCACACTCTTTTCTTTTTTCACTCTCATTTTTGATCCTCAATTGATCTTCATATACTTGTTTAGGAGTCAATGGTACAAGAGTTACATGTTTACCATGCATCATAAAAGAATACTTATTTTTAAACCCATCATGCATGACCTTCCTATCAAATTGCCATGGTCTACCTAAAAGTAAATGACTTGCATGCATTGGCACTACATCACAAAGTATCTCATCATGATATCTACTAATGGAAAATGAAACCAACACTTGCTTGTTGAACTTGACTTCCCTGCAATCATTCAACCATTGTAGTTTATAAGGTCTAGGATGCTTAGTGGTAGGTAAGCATAATTTCTCAACCAAAATAGTACTAGCTATATTAGTGCAACTTCGCCCATCTATAATCATACTACATACCTTGTCTTTGATGTGGCAACTGTTGGTGCAGGAAGTACCATATCGAACCTTGTTTTGATATTAGCAAAGGATTCAAAGTTAAGTACTATTTGTTATCTAATGTGATGACTGAGTGTGCAGAAAGAAGTCGTGGCGAAGGACTGCCAGGTAAGTAGCGAAGGGCTGCTAGGAGTTGAAGACCTGGCAAAGGACTGCTAGGCACCTAGCAAAGGGCTGCTAGGAGGTGAAGACCTGGCGAAGGACTGCTAGGCACCTAGCGAAGGGCTGCTAGGAGTTGAAGACCTGACCTAGCAAAGGGCTGCTAGGCATTGAAGACCTGGCGAAGGACTGATGGGCAAAAGTCCAACCGGAGGAGCCGGTTGGCAAAAGGTAAACTCTCCTTAGAGGAATTGGTGAGGACGTGTTCCCCGTCGAGGGAACAGTAGGCGTCGATTCGACCTAGGGTTCCATTTGGNTTTAGGAAATTATTTTATGCAAATTCTTCCGCTGCACGTAAAAATTTAAAATTTTACGAACTCGTATCCTTGTCGACATGCACCCGGTCCCAACAGTGGTATCAGAGCCGGTTAGTGTTCGACTTAATCATATAATTGTTTTGTGGAAAACTTTGTCATGATCTCAATTTTGGAAAAAATTTTCAATTATGGAAACTTTCAAATTATAATAAATTTTAGATTTAGTAATTTCAAAGTTTGGAAATCCTCATGAAATTTCGCAAACGTTTGAAATTTTCTAATTTCTGAAATTTTATAATAATTGTGAAAACTTCCCATCTTTGGAAACTTTCCAATTTTGGAAATTTTTCTATTTTAGAAATTTTCCAATTTTGGAAATATGTAAGTTTTCTTTGTACCAGAAACTAACAATTATTCTGAAAACCTATTTTTGAAATCTCGCAATTTTGGGCACTTTCTTTTAAGAAAGTCTAGACAAATTCATGGACAGTTAATTGACAATTAAATTTGAATTGGTTTTTAAATTGACAACAAAATTCTTTACTTTGGATTGAGCCTCGGGGAGCCGTCCAATTTAAAGTTAGTTGTTGTAATTTAATTTTCCAATTTTTAATTGAAATTGTCATGTTTGATTTGGATTGAGCCTTGGGGAGCCGTCCAATTGGATTTACAACACATTACTTTTCTTTGGGTATCTGAGCCTCGGGGAGCCACCCTTAGAAAACGATTTGTTGTAATTAATTAAATCCATGAATAAAATATGTTTAAGAGGTGATGCTCTTACATATTGTTGTCTCCAAAATTAATTAGGAAAATGGTTTCCTATAGAGTTTCTTAAATGAGATTTTCATGAAAATAATATGTAGTTGAATTAAGGGATTTGTCTCTTAATTTAATAAGATTTGATTTAGAGAAATCAAAGTCTTGCACATATTATTTCCGAAATTAATTATGACAATTTAGGAAATTATTTCCCAAAACAATTCCTTTAATTAAGTATGAAATTGGAATTAGGAAATCCGGTTCCTAATTCAATTAATGAGACTTGATAACTTAAGTCACATACATACTTAATTAAGGAAATCGTTAGTCATGACATAATTCTATGTCATGAATGTGCTTAGAAAAGAAAGGATGAGACCCAAAACCCCTTACAAAATATTAAGGCCAACACCTTCCATTAATATGGTTAGAATCGGAGTTTTGTTTCTCGTTTAGGTTGATGGACACATCCATGCCTGACTTGAACCTCAACATATTCAAACCATGGAATTAGTTTATGAAAAATATAGTAGGAGTCAAAGGTCAATCATTAGTTTTGGTTGTTGGACACATCCAAGCCTGACTAAGCGGTTGAATGAGCTCCAACCATATTAAAACTATTTCTTGATTAATGGGTCAGCCTTAAGCTTGGAGCATCGATTTGTTGTGCCACAGCCAAGGTCGATGTAAAGAAAGGTGCAGTTGGGTGCGATGTATATTGTTGCATACTTGTTAATTAGTTAACAACCCAATGTTTTATGTAAACATTCAATTAGTTGATAGCATAATGTGATAGTTACATATATGTGATGTGTAATCGGTATAATTACCTACCTTCATAGCTAAGAATAACTTGATGGCCACAGTCATGGTTGTTCTTATCTATGGTTGGATATCAACCTATTTGGAGATGTTCCTACAATCTCCCGAATTGATAAAAAGGGTTATTCAATTTGAAAAATAAATAGGATTTTATTAATGTATGTTGATACATTCTTTAATCATTCTTCTCACATAAGCTCAATTTGTATTTCTAGGATAATCACTCGATCATGTCTTCTCTGAATTTGCGTTCCATTTTGGACACCAATAAACTAACTGGGCCAAACTTCATGGATTGGCTTCGAAACCTGAGGATAGTCCTCGAGGGAGAGAAAGTTGCTTATGTCCTTGAAGAACAACTTCCCAACCGTCCTCCTGAAAATGCAACTCCAGACCAGTTTCCTGAGTTGCTTAACCTGCTGAAGACTGTAGAGCCTTCTGTGAAGCAGGATCAAAAGACGGTACTGTTAGTTGGTTCCTCGAAGAAAGGTTCTAAGAGGAAGGCCAAAGAACAGAATAAGGGAAAGAAGAAAAAGGCCAAAAAGACTGAAAATACCCTAAAAGGCACTTGCCATCACTGTGGCAAGGAGGGTCACTGGCGAAGAAACTGCAAGGTTTATCTTGAGTCCTTGAAAGAGAAGGCATCCGATGCCCCATCCTCTTCAAGTATCTTCGTTATTGAATGTCACTCTATTTCCTCAAACACATGGGTACTTGATACTGGGTGTAGCTCACATATATGTAATGACATACAAGGGCTAAGGAATAGAAGAAGACTCGTCAAGGGAGAAGCGAATTTGCGAGTTGGAAACGGAGCAAAGATTGCTGCTGTTGCCATCGGAACATATTTGCTAAAGCTCCCTACAGGACGTCTTAGAATTGGATAATTGTTATTTTGTTCCTTCGTTAATAAAGAACATTGTATCTTTTTCATGTTTGAATGAAAAGGGTTATCATTTAACTTTTAGTAACAATTGTTGTTACATAACTTTAAATGCCGTTCTTTATGGGAATGGAACTTTGTGCAATGGCATCTACACGTTAGATTTATCCAGTGACGTTTTCAATATCGAAGTTAGCAATAAACATGCTCGAATAGATAATCGAATAGACTCCTACACTTGGCATTGTCGTCTTGGCCATGTAAGTAAGAAACGCATGACCGAATTACACCGATGTTGAATTTTGGAATCATTTGAACCCGGTTCATTTGATACATGCGAATCATGCTTAAAAGGCAAGATGACCAAATTACCCTTTTCCGGAAAAGGTAATCCAGTGGGAGAATTGCTTGGTCTAATACATACTGATGTATGTGGACCAATGTCAACTCTTGCACAAAGAGGCTATAGCTACTTCATCACCTTTATCGATGATCACTCACGATTCGGGTACGTGTTCTTGATGAAACACAAATCTGAAGCCTTTGAGAAATTCAAAGAGTTCAGAAATGAAGTAGAGAAACAGCTTGGCAAAAGTATTAAAATACTTCGATCCGATCGGGGTGGTGAATACTTAAGTCAAGAGTTTCATGGTTATCTTAGGGACAATGGGATATTATCCCAATGGACTCCGCCGTATACACCGCAGCATAATGGTGTATCTGAGAGGCGCAATCGAACCTTGATGGACATGGTTAGGTCGATGATGAATCATGCAACTCTTCCAAAATCCTTTTGGGGCTATGCACTTAAGACAGCTGTTTACTTGCTAAATAGAGTCCCGACCAAGGTAGTCTCTACTACTCCATATGAGACATGGAATAGTAAGAAACCCCACTTAACTCACCTTAAGATATGGGGTTGTCCTGCTTATGTGAAGCGGATTGTATCAGACAAATTGGATGCTAAGTCTGATAAATGTCTATTTATTGGATACCCTAAGGAAACGAAGGGTTACCAATTCTATCATCCCTTGGAACAAAAGGTGTTTGTTTCAAGGCATGCTGTATTTCTGGAAAAAGAATTTCTTTTACAAGAAAACAGTGGGAGTGACATTGAACTTGATGAAGTTCAAGAAACTCCAATAGACATTACAGAGACACCTAGTCTAGACCCACAACCAATACCTCATAATGATGAGCTATCAGTTGAACATAAAACTACACCACCTCTTCGTAGATCTGATAGGACACGCAATATTCCAGAGAGATACGGATTTCTCGTAAGTGAATCGAACGACGTGTTACTCATAAGCGATGATGAACCTATCAGTTATGAAGATGTTCTGAAAAGTTCAGAAAGGGACAAATGGCTTGAGGCCATGAAGTCGGAAATGGATTCCATGTACGAAAACCAAGTATGGGACTTGGTTAACCCACCTGAAGGGATTAAGCCCATAGGGTGCAAGTGGGTTTTCAAGAAGAAAACCGACATGGAAGGTAATGTTGTTACCTTTAAGGCTAGATTAGTGGCAAAAGGATATCGTCAGAAGCAAGGAATTGATTATGACGAAACCTATTCGCCAGTAGCTATGCTTAAATCCATTCGGATGATCCTAGCCATAGCAGCTCATTATGATTATGAGATATGTCAAATGGATGTGAAAACAGCCTTCCTTAATGGAAACCTGCTTGAGGATGTATACATGATACAACCTGAAGGTTTCACATCGGTTGATAAAACCAAAGTATGCAAGCTTCGGCGATCCATATATGGACTGAAGCAAGCATCTAGGAGCTGGAACATCCGTTTTGATGAGACAATCAAAAAGTTTGATTTCTCACAAAATCCAGACGAACCTTGTGTGTACAAGAAGGTTAGTGGGAGTGCAGTCGTATTCCTAGTATTATATGTCGATGACATCTTACTTATAGGAAACGATATATCAGTCTTATAGACAGTTAAAATTTGGTTGTCCAAAACTTTCTCCATGAAAGACCTGGGAGAAGCAACCTATATCCTTGGGATTAGAATCTATAGAGATAGATCAAAAAGGTTGCTTGGTCTTTCGCAATCTACATATATAGACCGAGTGCTAAAAAGGTTTAACATGTCAGAATCCAAGAAAGGTTACCTTCCCATCAGGCATGGGATCAACCATTCAAAGTCTATGTGTCCGCGCACAGAAGACGAGAGGATTTGCATGAACAAGATTCCCTATGCATCCGCGATAGGATCTATGATGTATGCTATGTTGTGTACTAGGCCCGATGTATCATATGCTTTGAGTGTCACAAGCAGATACCAGTCAGATCCAGGAATGGATCATTAGGCGGCTGTTAAGACAATCCTTAAGTACTTAAGAAGAACTAAGGATGTGTTCCTAATATATGGAGAAGGAGATATGGTAATACGTGGGTATACAGATGCCAGTTTCCAGACAGATAAGGATGACTCCAAATCTCAGTCTGGATACGTATTTATTTTGAATGGAGGCGCAGTAAGTTGGAAAAGTTCCAAACAAGACACCGTAGCGGATTCCACCACGGAAGCGGAATATATCGTAGCTTCGGAAGCAGCAAAGGAAGCAGTCTGGATCAAGAAGTTCGTCTCCGAACTTGGCGTGGTTCCAACCATTGATGATGCAGTGCCGGTTTACTGCGACAACAATGGAGCTATTGCACAAGCAAAGGAACCAAGGTCTCATCAGCGATCCAAACACGTGCTTCACCACTATCATCTGATCAAAGAGATTATAAGTAGGAATGACATACAAATTGAGAAAATTCCCACTGAATGGAATTTAGCGGATCCTTTAACTAAGACCTTGCCTCAAAACAAGTTTGAGGGTCATGTTAGAGCCTGTGGTATTGGATACCGTAGCGATTGGCATTAGGCCAAGTGGGAGTTTGTTAGTGATATGAGAGAAGTGTCCTAAAGCAATCGCCTTATGATTGTAAAATATTTATTTTAATAAATGATAAATCACTATTTGAGTATACATGCTTGTGTATTTAATTGGGATCTTAAACTCATCTACTGAATGTCCGCAATACAACTCACAGCATAAGAGAATTTGTGATGGGATCACAACTAGTGATTATCTCTAAATGTGCAAATGTGAAGTATTGAAAATATCCCTAGTCGATGAATTGATAAATACGGACGCTATCAATTCTGTTGAGATTAGCATGGGTTATTCTCTAATCAGCTGATTCTCACTGGCTGGTGACATTGGGATGTCCGGAGATAAACATGGGTGCTAGTTAAGGGAACTAGTTCATTGGAGTGACTAGCTGTAAGACTTCATATGGAATCTATCTATAGATATGTCAATGAAGTTCTTACTGCGGCTTTAGTGCGATGTTCCTTTGACTTGCGGTGTTCAAGTCATCTTGGTCATGGTGACTTATACTTTAACATCTTAAGCAAGCATCTCCAAGGAGGTGTGGACCCAGGATGATTGGGTATAAGCCGAAGTGCCCGAAGATGTTTGAACAGCCTACAAAGGATTCACCACTCCTTGCGAGGAGATGTATACCCAGGCCTATCGTCGGATTGTTACTCAAAACCTCTGGCCAGAGTATATCATGTTTGGAGTACGAGTCTCTAAAATACATGAGAGTAACTAGAAATCCAAAGGATGAGAAAGACACTACTTGGGCTAGGTGTGACGTAGTCAGCCTAGTGGGGACTGACACAAATAGACCGTGTCCTGAACCAAGTGGGTATAAGATGGTGAAGGGAATGGGGCACGATTCATTAGAGCTGCTGAAGGGTTTCAGAATAATTTCTTCTGAGGTCAAACCGTTGATCTTTCGATTAATTGGGGGTCATAATTTACTACTAGGTGCCACTCATGATCGTTCTATAATTTGTTGATTAAAGACGGCCAACATAAATCGAAAGCCTATTTAGTCACACGCACTTCGAGTAATCCGAGGGATTTAAAATGAGTTGAAAATTGGATTTTCCGATCAAGAGAAATGAGTCGAATCTGAATTTATCAGAGGCGCAATGGAAGCTAAAATGGCTAAGTCTTTTGAAGGCTTATTGGGCGAATTAAATGAGTTTAATTCGCGAACGATTCGGGTTGGTTTGGCCGGCCAAAGAGGGTGCCAAACATCCTTGAAGTGGCCGGCCACCTATTGGGGAGAAAACCAATTAATTTTGGTTTAATTAATAAAATAGATCTAGCGCGATTTATTTTATAAATTATGGATAAATAAATTTGTATAAAGAAATTTATATAAATAAATTTATAGAAATTTATTCTTTTTATGGAAGTTAAAATAATCCATGAATTGGTTTATTTTAATATTATAAAATCAATTATGAATTGATTTTTCCATAATAAGAAAGTTTATAAATTTCTTATAAAATTTATTCCATAATTTAAAGAGAAGATTAATTAGTTTTATTATAAAGTTAGTTATAATAAAATTCATAAGAGAATTTATAGGATAAATTTTCTTATGATAACTAATTAGTTTTATTATAAAATTGGTTACAATAAAACTTGGTTTAAATGGAATAATTCATAAGAGAATTTATAGGATAAATTTTCTTATGATAACTAATTAGTTTTATTATAATGTTGGTTATAATAAAACTTGGTTTAAACGGAATAATTCATAAGAGAATTTATAGGATAAATTTCTTATGATAACTAATTCCGTTAAGAGGAGACTTGGCAAGGGAGAAGCAACTATATAAGGAACCAAAGGGAAGCCTTTATTCCTAATCAATCAATCAATTGATAATTGAGAAGCTCCCTCTCTCTCTCTTCTCTTCTCTTCTCTTCTCTCTTCCCCATTAGGGCCGGCGCCCTCTTCACCAACCCTAGGGCCGGCGCACACTGACCCTAGGGCCGGCGCCTCCCTCTCCCAAGTGGGTTACCGTGAGCTTCAAGAAGAAGGAGAAACGAAACATGAAGAAGGAGAAGCGGATAGCGACTCCTCTCTTCTCGGAATTCGATTCCGTTTCTTTGTTGGTTAGTTTCCATTCTTTCCTATCTTTTCTCTTGTGCTTCTAGTTGTGCCTTCCGAGGATCTAGTAGTTCTCGTCGGCACAAAACTTGTGACTTTGCGAAGTCATCCCGAAGAGAACTCGGCGTGGACGCGAATAGAGGCGGAGCTTCCAAGGGACGCTACGGTTGGATCTCGTCCCTTTCTTCGAGATACGAAAGGTATAAAGTAAATTAGTTTACTTTTCCGCAAAGTTTTATTTTATGATTATGTCAACACACCATAAGGTTGCATGCTAGATACGAAGTTAAAATAATTTAGAAAATTATTTTATGCAAATTCTTCCGCTGCACGTAAAAATTTAAAATTTTACGAACTCGTATCCTTGTCGACATGCACCCGGTCCCAACAAAGTCCACTACCACCTTAATGTCCTTATCAGTATTGTCCCGACCGCTGGAAAAGGAAATTATGAGCTGCGGGATCGAGGTCATTTCCGAACGACTTTCGGCCCAGGCAATTATGCCGGCACTATTCGACAACATACTGGAAAATCAAAATGGTGATCCAAGTATTCAAAAGATTAAGCAGGAAATTCTTGAAGGTAAGGGCAAGGGTTTTCGTATCGCCGATAATGGGGTATTATACCATAGGGATCGACTCTGTATCCCTAATGATCCGGAATTGCAAAAGATGATTTTGGAAGAGGCTCACAGAACCCCCTATTCTATGCATCCAGGATCCACCAAGATGTACCAAGATCTGAAGATGAGGTTTTGGTGGTCCGGTATGAAGAGGGATGTAGCACAACACGTCAGTACCTGCCTGACCTGCCAGCAAGTCAAAGCAGAACACCAGAGGAGTTCTGCAACCAATCCAAATTCCAGAATGGAAGTGGGAAGACATTTCTATGGATTTCATCTCAAGTCTTCCCAAGACTACGAATGGATACGACGCTATATGGGTTATCGTCGACAGATTGACAAAGTCAGCCCATTTCCTAGCAATCAAGATGACATATTCGATTGAGCAACTAGCCCAATTGTATGCTAATGAAATCATCAGACTGCATGGCATTCCCAAGACCATCATTTCAGATAGGGATGGTCGCTTCACATCACAATTTTGGGAATGTGTTCATAAAGCTCTCGGCACGAAGCTGCGTTTCAGTACCGCCTTTCATCCTCAGACTGATGGGCAAATGGAAAGAGTGAACCAAGTACTGGAAGACATGCTACGAGCTTGTGCCCTGGATTTCAAAGGGAGCTGGTGCCGATACTTATGTCTAGCGGAGTTCGCTTATAATAATAGCTACCAAGCTACTATCGGAATGGCACCTTATGAATTATTATATGGAAGGAGATGTAGGTATCCAATCTGTTGGTACGAGGGTGGCGAAAAGAAGGAAATGGGACTTCAAACGGATTTCATCGATGACACCACCCGAGCTATACAGAGTATCCGCCAAAGAATAGAGACTGCTCAGAGCCGGCAGAAGAGGTATGCGGATCAAAGACGTAGACCCTTGGAGTTCGACGTCGGAGATTTGGTATTCCTCCGAGTAGTTCCTACGAAAGGAGTAATGCGATTCGGAAAGAAAGGAAAGCTTAGTCTGTGATATGTGGGGTCGTACAAGATCCTGAACAGAGTGGGCAATGTGGCTTATGAGCTTGAGCTACCTCAAGAGATGTCTGCTATCCACAACGTGTTCCACGTGTCGATGCTCAAGAAGTGCATTCCCAGTACGGACAGAGTGATTGAGCCGCACATCGTACGGATCCAGGAGGACCTGAGTTGTGAAACCAAACTCATACGGATCCTGGATCGAGACGTCAAGAGACTGAGGAACAAGGAAGTGCCCTTAGTTAAAGTCTTGTGGAAAAGTCAGCAATCTGAAGAAGTTACCTGGGAACGTGAGGATTATATGAAATGAAAATATCCCGAGTTATTTTAAGGTCGAGGACGAACTTTTCAGAAGGGAGGGTAGATTGTAATGCCCCAAATTTCCCTCTCTAGCGTTGTAATAATGGAACATGTGGGCAAGAATAATATTATGAATTTAGTGGGAAATGTTGTGAATAAAGAAATGTTAGGCATTATCTTGACACGTAGTGGATGTATGATAATTATGCTTATGTATTATATTTAATGTTATGTTTAATATCCTACACATGTATGAATGAATAATGATATGCATATGCATATGTATGAATTAAATAAGTAGCATTCTCTAGGTGGGCTTTGGTTATGCGGGCTTGAAAAAAATAAAAGGAAGAGAAAGCAAAAAAATGAGGAGGTGCCAAGGATTGAATCTTGGACCTCAAAGAAAAGCAAAGCCTTAAGAATGTTCATGTAACCAATTCAACTAGCAAGGGATTGTATTAGGAGGAGATGGGAAATTATAGATGAGTAGAAAATAAGTAAAGAGATACATGAAAATGAAGAGGCACCATTGAAAGGGGTGCTTGCCTTTTCACTCTCTATAAAAGAGCATGGGGAAAGGAAATGCCCAAGGCATTTTCGGCATAGCACAAGCCCTCCACTCTCTTCTCCTCAAGCCTTCCCTCTTCCTCCTCTCCCTCACCGAGACCTAGGGTCTCCTTGCTGCCCCAAAACCGAAGTCTCACACCCTTGAGAAACCGGAAGAAGAAAAGGAGATGAACAAGAGGAGTACTAAGCCTAAGAGCCCCCCTTTCTTCTCCAAAGTCTAGAACACCTTTTGAATTTTTAGCACAAGAGGTAAGACTCCCTCACCTACAACATAATAGCCTTGAATGTGTATTTATGATCCCTTATGTTTGCTTGTGATGTTGGGTGGAAACAATGGAAGAAAAGTCATGTTGTGTGTTTCGGCCAAGGGAGGTTTTCTCCTCTTTTGTTATGTTTAAGTTTTGATGATGATTCAACATGCTTATTGCTACCTTCTTATAGTAGATGAATGATGAATACCTGATGTTTGAGAGCCTTTCATGATGTAAAGGACCTAGAACCTCTCGGTCAAGTAGTGGAGATGGGTAGATGCATGTGTATGGACTAGGGTTTGATCTTATGTGAATTTCCCTTGCTAATGTAATGTTTTAGGCCAAGAAAGTTGTGGAATCTATGCCTTATTAACCCTATGAGTTTCAGCCAGCAACTAGTTTGAGTGCTAAAATAGGTCCAAACTGCAAATCATGTACCTAAACTAATGTTTAGTGAAGTCTAGACTACCCTTGTACTTGTAAATGATCTCTTATGCAATTGTTCCCATGTTACATGAATTTTTATGCTATAATACCCTAGCTGTGAGTTTCGTCCAGCAACTAGATTGAGGGCTAAAATAGGTCCAAAGTACAAATCATGTACCTAAACTAATGTTTAGTGAAGTTTAGACTACCCTTGTACTTTTAAATGATCTCTTGTGTGAAGTGTGCACTTATTTCAATGTTATATGAATTTTATGCTATGAAACCCTACCTATGACATTTCGACCAACATGTATTAAGATAGGAAATGGATGCTAAAACCAATGTGTTGCCTTGATTAAGACAAATATATTACATGAATGATGTGTTGATAAGTCTAGCATGATGTTTGCTTCACTTGCATGTGTTTAAAGAAAGGTCCTACATTGTCATGCTATTTATGTGAATGATTGTGCCATGAAAGTGTGCCTATACTCATGAATGATTGAATGTGTATAGTACATTCATTATGAAAGAAAGAAAAAGGAAAGAATGCATGTATGTATTTTTCTTTAAAGTATGGCTTGTGCCAGATCTTGAAAAAAAGATCCACGGTTCTTGACTACCGAAGCTGTCCCTAGGTTGAAAGAGATCGAGTAGGCCTAGTAACCCTAGTAGGTCGAGACTAGCTACCTCGCATTTATTTAGGGATGCGCACAAAGAAAGAATGGGTACAAGCCGGGGACCCCAATAAAGATGATGTATGCTTATGTTAAAGTATTACTTATTATGTTTTCTAATGAGCATCCTAAATATTTTTACAATGCATATGTTTTATGTTTGTATGCATTCATGTACCTTATGTGCCTTATGAGTTTTATTCTATACATGAGATGTTATATGTCTTTCAAATATACGTGACATGTGGATTTAGTGAGTAGGAAAGAGCTTACTATGTTTCGTACTTATAGTTGATTTCTTATGTTGCAGATCAACATAGAAATTTATAAAGGAAGGGAAGCTGCAGGAAGGGCTCGTGTGTGTGGTGGTGACTTGGCTGATCGATCCATTTTAGTGCCATTATAGACTTAGCACTTATCTTTATAAGAAACCATGTTTTACTAGCTTATACTTGATACTTGTTAGCTCTTTTGGAGTTTATTTAAGGCATGGATGCTACTAGATACTATATGATCTTTATACCCCCTTCTTATTGCATGTGTTATAGTTATGTTTTATTTCCGCTGCAATGCTTTAGATTCATATGCAATAATATGCGTAAGTTAGGTAGGAGAAAGGTAATGCGCCGCCTTAACGGTAAGGGGCGGGTGTTACATTGTCAATCAAAGTACCAGAATAGATAATCTTCCTAATTCTTTTTATAACAACCTTGTCATTATACGAAACAGAATATCCATCCAAAAATAATTTAGAAACTGAAATTAAATTCTTTCAAAAGTAGGTACATAAAGACAGTTTCTTAAAATCAAAATTGTATTCTTTTCAAACAATAAATAAGCATCTTCCACTGCAATAGCCGCTACCTCCGTAGCATTGCCCATGTAGACAGTAATCTCTCCCTCAACTAGTCATTCCTAGAACCCCTGTAAAGTTTTGCAGACATGATCAGTAGCTCCCGTATCTACACACCAAGTACCGATAGATAACACCGCTAAACATGTTTCGACTACCAAAGAAAAAGATTTACCTTTGTTCTCCTTTCGGCGAGGACAGTCCGCCTTCCAATGTCTAGTCTGCTTGCACATGATGCACTTGCCTTTCAGCTTTTTAACTCCAGCCTGAGGTCCTTGAGGTCTAGCCACCTTCTTTACTACACTTTGTTTCTTCTTCTTCTTGCCTATCGACTTAGAAGTAGAACCCCTTTGAGCAATAAAAGCTTGAGCATTCTGACGAAAAAGGCCTTCTGCCACCTGGAGTTCTGACAGGAGTTCCGCCAATGAATACAACCTCTTATTCATGTTGTAGTTCAGGCAAAACTGCTCAAAACTCTTAGGTAGAGACTGGAGGATGATATCGACCTGGGTTTCCCCATCGATCTCAGCTCCAAGGACTTCCATCTCATTCAAATGAGTCATCATCTTAAGAATATGATCCCTCATGGGTGTTCCCTCAATCATGGTGGTCGTCATCAAGTTTCTCATAGTCTCCTGCCTAGCAGCCTGATTCTGGTGTCCGAAGAATTCCTTGAGATTGATCATCATGTCATAGGCAGTATGAAAAAGCCTGATGCTGATGTTGTAGTACATTTGACATAGAAGCCAAAATGTAATACCACGTCATCTCATCTGCCTTAACCCACTTCCTATAACTCTCTCTCTCTCCTTCACTAGAACTATCAGTAGGCTGAGGAGGGCATTCCTCAAAAAGTACAAATTTGTACTCCTCTGCAGTTAAGACAATATCCAGGTTGCGTTTCCAATCAACATAATTAGGGCCAGTAAGTTTGTTTTCTTTTAAAATCAAGCCCTGTGGGTTGAAAGTCATTTTGAAAATGTCCCTAAGAATCACAAAGATCAAAACATTAGATTTCAAAATTTTATTGATTCCTCAAACAATAAATATTTTTTTAAATCAACCAATATCTCAAAACACCGAAAATATTACATGCCACGATTGTGTGGACGTATACAAAATTCTACATTTGTAAGAGGAGGTTTTACGTACCCATTAATTTTATTATCTTGTCAACCTTACCTTTGACAAATAAAACTAATAGTTAGTTTCTCTTTGGCCCTACAAATATTAGCAGTAACTCTGATGGGGAGGATACTATTATTTGCATCTAAGTGTTTACCATTACTTGGTACCAAGGCAATTACATTGGATTATGCCCCTTCCGATGGGGAAGATTACACAGTCCTAAATAATTTCCTATAACCCCTTTTGACCTAGTGATCTACAAAACAAACTCATCCGATATGGAGGAAGGCACTCAGAGCCAACGCGCAAGTTTGTTCGCATCACTAATCAAAATTGTAATGGAGACCATGGGAATTAAAAAAAAAACCCTCTCCCACTTAGTTATTTATATTGAGGAATTTTTTTAGCAATCACAAGATGCATATTAAAACAAAAGTAATAAATATGGAAAAAAAATATAATTTCCAACTATCATGGCCTTTTGTCTTCCAATACGCCTCCCGTCGTGTCACCATCTCATCTACTTCTTCTAGATCCATGCGCAAGCCATCATAGGAGCTCCGAGCTGAGATAAAAAATTATTTTTAATTTACATTCATTGATCCTATACTCCACGAAGGAGTGTACAAAAATCTAGATCAAAAATAAATTAAAAATAAAGAGCGGCTAAACAATGTCATATTTAATTACAAAAATTAAATACTAATCAAGCCTCATCAACCCCGAGGATTCAAAAAATATTACAAACATCCAATCACATATACACATATGGCCATAATAGTGGATCATATGCCAGCAACAAAAAGATAGCCTACGCACATCCTACTATTATCCGGCATAAAATATATGATTAAATTGCATGAAAGTAACCGAATCCAAAAACACAAAATCGAAAACTTGCGCTCTGATATCAATTGTTGGGTTTTAGGTCCTTGGATGGTGTGTATGGAATCTATCCGTTGTCGTGTCCCCGGATTAAAATTTCATTAATTGAAATTAATCCGGACACAAACGAAACTTCCAAGCGACCGTTTCGTTGTCGTGCTAACGACTTGAGCGATCGCTTGAACAGAACTTGTTGTTCAGGCAATTCGACTCTTCTAGTCGGATAGCCACGGAAAAGACAATGACGTATGATGGCTGGTTTTTGGGTTTACAATCGGGGTTCAAGTTAATTAACAAATAACTAACTATATTGACAAGGCAAGAAATAAAGAACAAGAACAAGAATTGAACAAAAACAAAACTTGTACCTCTTGATCTTCTATTGTATGACCTGCCTCCTCTAGGACGTCGTGTGGGCGACGATCAACCAAGAGTTGAAGCCGCCTAGACCACTCTTCTCTTCTCTCTTACTTGCGCCAACCTCCAAGAGGAAAGACCCTCTTCTCCTCTTCTCTTCTTTGCCACTGGCCACCACCACCTTCTCCTTCTTTGTGCCGCCGACCACCAAGGAGGAATCACCTCCAAGATTGCGCCACCTCTTGTGAAGGAGAAGGAAGAATCAAGAGAAGAGGAAGCTCTCTTCCTCTTCTTTGTGTTGCCGCCGAAACCCTAGGGAGAGGGGAGAGGGGCTCCGGCCAAGAGAGAACTAAGGAAAGAAAACCAAGGAAGAGAGTAAATCGAAACTTTATTAAACCAAAGAAGTTATTATTTTGGGTCAAGGCTTCATGAGGTATTTATAGGCTATAATAGGAACTGTTCCTGAATGAGTCATCGGCGATGGCCGAGGGCGGAGGATCAGCCCCTGCGGAGGTTGCGGTGTTGCCGAGGAACGAGAGGATCCTGTAAGAATAACACAAGCGTTAGGGAACACATCGGCCAGGGTCCGGCGGAGTCCACTCCGACGCTCAAGTTAGTAAGGTAGTCGAACGAATGTGCTAAATAGAGGAAAGATGTAAATTTGAGAGAGTGTCCCCCCCCCCCTTAACAGAGGGATAGAACCACCTTTTATATCTCGGCAGGCCGCTTGATCGTGCCTCGTTTATGGTGAGCATGTCTTTCGAGATTCAGGCAGCCTCCGCTGCTTTCGGTGATAGAGGGATATTCTTTTGAAATAGTCCAGGTCCTTATCCTTTTTCCTTTAGTCGTGGCACTCGGGGCTCCCGAGGTCCGGAATTGCAGGGACTCTTCCAGCCGAGGTGAGTTCAGGGTTCTTCAGGTTCGCTATTTCCTGGAATGTTCTCGGGGTCCTCCCCCTCGAGGAAGGGGCTTGACCCTCCCTAGATAAGAGGTCCCACCGGGTCCTGACTTCTTCATCCCTTATGCCCAGCACAGGTTTTTCAACCCTATCACAAGTCCCTCCCTTCATGTCTAATCGAAGGAAGTGTGGCTGACTGATCGGACTAGTACCGGGATGAAGGAGTTGCCCTCGCTTAGGTATGTGATGTTGCACTCGTTCCCGTCATAAGCAGGGAGGCTTCTTTGGGATATATCCGCCTCGTCCAGAGTTACGAGGAGCCCCCCTGTTCGTTGTTTTCTTTTTTTCCCAGGGAAGCTTCTTCGTTTCCAGCAGGCTCGTAATGATGCCCCTCTTTCTTGGATTAAAAAACGTCTGACCTTATGTTTCGAGGGTAGTGGGGTGTCTTGTGCGAGTGCATTATTGACACGTATTACAACGGCTGCCCTTTGCCCCCCCAGTCCCTCTAAACATGAGTGAGTCCCGCTGAGCCTTGACGATCGGTGACCTAGACAAAGCAGTTCCTGGCGCTCCATGCGTCTTGTTCTTATTGCGCTCAGGCACATGCCTGCCGAGGTATAAGAGGGGAGAAACAGGCGTCGACGTCCATGTCTGGTTTGGTGACTGGGAGCACTTCGTCTTCTTCTCCGCAGGGCTTCTGCTACTCATGAGTAATCTGTCCTCCTCTCTTTTGCTATCCGGGGTCATGGAAGGTTATCGGGTGGAATGGTACGACTCCGCCTCTTCGAGAGTGAGGTATGAGGTTTTGTGAGTGGCCGTCGAGACGTACGGGGTTCCAACCGAGATGATGATGGTCATCCCTAAGGTAGACCAGAAACCTGTGGAACCCCCCGCCGGCATGCTAACTTTCTTAATAGGTCAGATGGAGCTAGGGCTTCGATTCCCTATCCCCCCTTTCTTTGCGAGCATAGTGTTGGATCGAGAGAACCGATAGAGGGGGTGAATATCGGAAATCATTCGGATTTATTCAAAAAGCAATTGCACAGCGGAAGATAAAAGCAAACACGCGAACACAGTAATTTTTACTTGGTTCGGAGCCTAGGTCGACTCCTACTCCAAGGCCCACGATCGTTGATCGTTTACTTTGGGTAATTCTATATGAAGCGTAAAATCCGTTTACAAAGATTGATTACAGAAAAAAGTGCAGTAAATTAAAAATCACTCTTCTTTACCGATGTGCGGAGTAGATTGACTTTTTCCGGAGCAGCAGGATGTCATCGGCTCGAGTTGGGAGGTCTCCGGAGCAAGGCGCGAGAGCAGAAGACCTTTGAAGCGTTGAATCAAGTTATTTTCGAAGTTGGGGTCGAGGGCCCTTTATATATGTAACGCCCGCTTTTTTTTTCCTAAGCGGGGTTACGTTAACCTACTTAAGGCATGTAGACATCATAAGGCAGCGGAATAACTTTAACTTATACATGCCCTACAACATTCTTAACTTAATGACATAGGAACCTTAGCATATTAACTTTGAACTTGAGCATCATATCATGTCATACGTAACCTCATATTATAAGGTTCACTTTGAACTTAGGCATCATATCATGTCATACATAACCTCATGTCATTAGGTTCCATAGGTCATTATTCAAGCATATAAGTAAGCAAGGTAAAGTTCCAACATAAACGGTTTCCTGGGCCAAGTCACTACCACACACATGCATTCTTGCCCTCCTGCTGCTTCCATCATTGTCCCTTTGAATGATCTGCGGTATAAGAAAATAAGACTATAAGCACACAGGCTTAGTAAGAGTCTTTCCTACTCACAAAAACCATTCATCATCTCATAATGAGCACATGAAACATTAACATACTTGGTGCTCTACTTAGAACATAACATCTTGAATCACTTATCATATACATAGTATGGCATGCACATAACCATAAGTGAACATTCCTAGCATGGCATAAGACATGACATAATCGTAAACATAGCAAACATTCTAAGCATGGCATAATACGTGGCATGAACATAACATAATAACATTCTAAACATGGCATACTATATGACATTAGCATAAACATAATCAACGTTCCTAGCATGGCATAATTCATGGTAAACATAACATCCTAAACATTCATGGCATAATTCATGGTATAAACATAACATCCTAAACATTCTTGACATGGCATAATACATGGTATAAACATGTCCATAAGGTGTGAAATAACCTGTATGGCCTAAACATAATCATACTTCCTATCATAGCATATGAGCATCTTCTTAACATAATCATGGCATAGATCATTTATTCTCATGCCTATTTCTTAACATGAAGTGTAAGCATATAATCTCATCATCATAGCATAATGCATAACATGAATGAATGCATGAGTGGAATGCATATACATAAGGATGCTTAACTTTTAAAAATATACTTTTAAATGCTTAAACATAATCATCATATTATTGGGGTCCCCGGCTTGTACCACATACATACATCATAGCACGCATCCCTAAAAAGTCTGAGGTAGCGAGCCCCGACCTACTAGGGTAAGGACAGCATAGTCGGTAGTCCCCGAACCAAGGCGTTCTTAAGGAGCCCATCCCTATTGCACAGCTCCAGTAGTGCCAGAACCGTGGACAGCTTCGGTAGTCCAGAACCGGGGTGTTCTTAAGGTGCACATCCCTTGGACCCATACTTCGGTCCGGTACAAGCCCATTCATAAAGTAAAATACTTTACATGTTTCATCATTCATAAGACATTCATAGCATAACCATGTTACATAAAGCATGACTTAACACATGCTTGTCCTTTCATTGTTCATACTTATGCATAGCATCATGATGCCTGGAAGGCATGAGCATTATCTTCATTCATAAACATGGTATGCATCTTCTTTCATAAACATGGCATGAGTCTTTATTCATTTAACATGGCATGCATCATTATCCATACAACATGGCATACATCATTATTCATACAATATAGCATACATCTTCCTACATAAACATGGCATGCATACCTAAATATCATTCCTATTTTTAGTACTTGTATGATCATAACATAGAAGGTAAGCATTGCATCAAACATGACATGTTTATCATAGATATTTATCCTACTACATAGAGCTTGTATGCTCACGATACATAAGGTACACATTGCATTTCTTGCCTAAGCATGGTATCTATCTTAAGCATGCATAGGTAGGATTTCCATAACATTCTACTTATCATTCAATTACATGGCATAAAACATAAGACATTCATAAGAAACCCTATTAAGCATGGCATCCAATCATAAATATAAAACATAAAACATGGTGCTTAAACTTAGGGTTATTGGTAACATGATTTCTACCACATGCTTGAACCTATACATATATATACTTCATGGTAAGCATAAACCATCATTCTTTGAACCCTAACTCCTTCCAAACCCTAAGTTCCTTTGCTTGGCCGAAACCTATAGGGCTAGATTCCATCATTCAATTAATCATGTAAAATAGCATAAGGTAAGGAACCAACCATACTTTACTTATAAGACCATGGGAGGCCATTAGGGCTCATAATTAGGGTTATCCCTAACCTTTAGCCCCCTTTCCATGTGCTGGCCGAAACCCTACAAGGCCATGGGTTCATGGAAAAATTCCATAAATTCCCCAATCTAACATTAACACCAAACATACTCTACCATGAAGCCATTGGGACCCTTGCTTGAGGGAAATCCCTAACTTTTTGCCCTAGGTCCAACTTGGCCGAAACTTGTGGCGGTCACAAAGCCTTGTAAAAGTTCACATAAGCCCCCCTCAATCTCCCTTATATCATGATAATACACAAACCACATGCTTGAGAGTTTAAGTTCAACTCTACCCATGGATTCATGGGATGGCCGAAACCCTAGGGGATCCTAGGGTACCCCAAAAATTCTCAAAAATTATATTTAATCTCTAAACATCATGAGAACACATTAGACAATATTATGAAGATTTTTAGCATCATCATGGACCCAAAAACCTAGTGGCCGAAACTTGGAAAACTAGGGTCCTTGGTTTTCTTTCTTTCAACATCAATTCTCAAAAACCAACTAATATATCATGCTAAAAACATAAGGAACTATTATACCACAGGTGAGGAAGTCTTACTTTGGTTGATCTTGATTTTTAAACCTTAAGAGAGAAGAAGATTGCAAATTCTTTGGACACTTGAACCCCCTTGCCTTTGTATCCTTGGAAAATCCTTAGATCTTGGTGATGAGACCTTCTTGTGGAGCTTTTCCAAGGGAGAACCTCTCCTTGAGGTTTCAGCTAGGATGAGGGGAGGAGGAGGAAGAAAATGCAATTGATGGAAGAAAGAAGTAACTCCCAAACCCCCCTCTTTATAACTCATCAAGGAGGCAAATGAAGAGTCTCTCCATGACCCTTCATCTTCTTCTAAGCCTTAACCAATATCCACTTCATTCCCTCATAACATTCCCTTGCTAGGTGAGTTGGTTAAAGCATGCATGGTTGTACAAGAGGTCCAAGGTTCAATCCTTGCTCCATGTACCTTATTTTTTATTTTATTTTTCCTTTTATTTTCTATGGTTTTCCCCAAAATTCTGAAAATCCCATAAAAATTCCCCCATAATTATGTTAATATTTCTCATTAAAACCCCTTTATATTTATATAAATTTCCACCTAAAATTTTGCAATAATTATGGTACCAAAAAGTCCATATAAGGCCCATTAGTACTTAACTTCTCAATTTAAATGAGAAAATATGGATTTCTAGGCCAAATTTTATATTAATATTTCTAGGCCCCTCAGAAAATTATCTAGACATGCTCAATATTTTAAGAAAATATTAAGAGAATTTTCTGGGTCGTTACAATATAAGGCCTGGGGGCGCCCGGGACGTCGGGGGCGCCCCCCCCCCCCACGTGTCGGTTGATCCGGCGATGTCTCGGTCAGCGTATGATCCCTTTACCTTCGGGATCAGATTTGACCGGGGCGCCCGGAGCGCTCGGGGCGCCCAGATTGACCGTGTCAAAGTGTCATCTGCTGGCTTCGAAGGGAGCTGCTTCGGCAGTTGGTGCTGGGGGCACCCGGGACGCTGGGGGCGCCCGGGATGATGGGGGCGCCCGGGAGTTCAACTGTCGAAGCTTGCTTTGCTTTCTTGTATTTTGTGTTCACCTTGGGGGCGCCCGGGACACTCCGGGCGCCCTGGTCAGTGATTGCCTCATTCCTTTGAGGCTCTCTGAGCTGCAGACACACGTTCCTTCGGTCCTGCATCCAGGGTTAGTCCAAAACACAATAAAACAATAAATAGTTAGTTTATACAGCCTTAGCTATCTTGGTTCTGACTTTGGGCTTCCAAAATGGAACCCTAGGTCGAACTGACGCCTACTGTTCCCTCGACGGGGAACGCGTCCTAACCTACTCCTCTCGGGAGAATTTACCTGATGCCAACCGCTCCTCTAGTTGGACCGTTGCCTGACGGTCCTTTGCCAGGTCTTGGACACCAAGCTGTCCTTCGCCCAGTGCCTAGCATTCCTTCGCTAGGGTTTCAGTCCCAAGCTGTCCTTCGCCTGGTGCCTAGCAGTCCTTCGCTAGGACTTGGATACTGGCAGTCCTTCGCCAGTTGCCTAGCAGTCCTTCGCTAGGGCTTGGATACTGGCAGTCCTTCGCCAGTTGCCTAGCAGTCCTTCACTAGGGCTTGGATACTGACAGTCCTTCGCCAGTTGCCTAGCAGTCCTTCGCTAGGGCTTGGATACTGGCAGTCCTTCGCCAGGTGCCTAGCAGTCCTTCGCTAGGGCTTTGTCTCTGCACACTTGAGTAACAACATTAGATCACACACAATACTTAACTTTGAATCCTTTGCCAATATCAAAACAAGGTTCGATATGGTGCTTCCTGCACCAACAATCTCCCCCTTTTTGATTTATGGCAACACAATTCAAAGTTAAGTGAAAACTTATAGCAGTTCAGAAAAGACAGTTAGGAGCAATGAAATATAGCAATTCTGAACAGTCTAAAACCAAAAAATATAGCAATTCTGAACAGTCTAAAACCAAAAAAAATTTCTCATAGTCCCCCTGAATAATTGTGTTATAAAACACTTAACTTAACTTTGACCACTTAACTTAACTTTGACCTTCCCTCCCCCTTTGACATATATCAAAAACAAACATGGGTGGACAAGGTAAAATTTTGAAGGGTTTTGCAAACCTAAATTTTGTTAAAAAAACTTTTACTTACAAGACTTTACAAAAAAAAATTTACTTAGGCAAATTTTCCATTCTTGAAGCCAAATTTCCAAAAAAAAAAAAAGTTCAACTTTTAGAGTTTGGAAAAAAATTTGCTTACAAAAGAAAATTTTGCACATTTAGACGAATTTACTTGGAAACACTTTGTGTATTTTGAAAAACATAATTCTTAAGAAATTTCTAGGCAAGTTTTTCCCCAAAGAAGACTTTACTTAGAAATATTTGCCAAAATTTTCAAAAAGTTTTGCTCAAACAAATCTTGTTTACTAAGGAAAATTTCACTTAAAAAATTTGAAACACTTAGATACTTAGAGATTTTTGTTTTACAAAAAAACATCCATTTTCTCTTTCTTTCTCTCCCCCTTGGCCATATATCAATAAAGAATTGAAAGATATATTTTGAAAGAGATTTTAAGAGAGAAACTTGTGTATCAGAGCCTATGAGTTTTGAAAACATAAAAATACTTAGCATAATTCTTGACAGCATAGCAAAAAGCTTTAAATTGCACCAACAAAAACTCCACTTATGAAAAATATTTTGTATGTGTAGGCAAGTCTTTTAGAAACTTCATGCACTTAGAACACTATTGCCTTGAAAAATATTAGTACTTTTGAAAAATATTATACATTTTTGGAAGATATAAGTACTTTTAAACATAATATTTTGAGAAAAATTTAATGTTATTTTGAAAACATAATACTTTGCTTGACTAGGTTTCTTTTCCAGTCTGACATAATCCTAGGAACCCTTGTTAACTACAAGGACATTTTCCTAAGTGTCCTGGAAATTCTCAAGATTCAAGCAAATATTACTTCTAAAGGTATTTCAAAAATGATTTACTAAACCATATTTTTAAAGGCAAATTACTTGTATTTTCAAAAGAATTTTTAAAACTTAATGTATTAAAACATATTATTTTGAAATGTTCAATAATTCATTTAATTTAACCTCCCCCTAAATTTGATATAGTCCTCGGAAGCTTGTTGACCACAAGTATTCTTCCTCTAAGTCTTTAGGGTTTAGTTCAAATCAAAGGAATTTATCTAACAATTTCAAAACAAATAATTACCAAAAAAACATTTCAGAAATTCTTCTTTTAACTCAAACTCCCCCTAAATTTGACATATCCTAGGAGTCCTTATAGATCATGATGTGGACCTTCCTCTGTGTCTTTAGGGCTTATTAAAATCAAAAGAATAATTTTGAATAACCTTCTGAGTATGATAACTTTCAAGGAGATACATTTTTGAAAATAGTTTTCGAAAAATATTTTGAAATGATGATAATTTTCAAACAGATAGTAGTATACGAAGGTTTTTGAATCAATTTTTGAAAACCTTATCGACATGATAATAAGATTTAGTGCATAAGGTTTTTGAAAAACAATTTAATTTTTTGAAAAGTATTAAAAGAAACTCCTCCTGTATCTGACACAGTCTGTGTTTTATCTAAGTTCCTTAAGGGACTTCAGTGTTGACCAGGTTTGACTATGCAGACTAGGGTTGACTATTTTGACCAAGTTAATGACTAAATCAGACCAAGCCCTAGACTCTATTTATTGTGATATTTGACAAAAAAAATGTGATGAATGAAAAAGTAGGGTACAGTAAAAAAAATTAGAGGTAAGTTTGAATAACTTTTGCAACCTTTTTTTATTTAACAGGACAGTGAATCATGCTTTTAGGTCCTAGATGTCTCACGCAGTTCTACGTGGTAAAATATGTTAACCTTATGGGTTTTGTGAGACAGGTTTTGATAAATAAAATTACTTTGAAAAATTATTATTTGTTTTGAAAACATTAAATTAATTTTTGAAAATAGTTAAGTTTATTTTGAAAGGATGTTTGAATCTAACTTAACTGAAAATTTGTGTTAGATTTGAATTTTATAAAAGGTAATTTGAATTTGAAATTAGAAAATTGACTTCTAGGTCTTGGCGAGGCACTAGGCCTTCTTTGGTCGTAGCCTTATTGGATCATCAACCCTTTCCTTGACAAAGCCGTTTAATGAAATTTCATTTTCAAAATTAATCTTTGAAAAAGTTCTGGTCTAACTAGTTTGGGTTTTGGATCGGTAGCTTCGGCTAGTTTCACCAGTCTAAAGAGACCAAGTAAACTTGATCTTATTAGAATTGGTTTCCCTAACGTACTATCATCTAACCTCCACCCAATACTATGTTGTCAAATTTCAGTTAAGTTGGTTCAGTCCTTAAACTAACCAGTCCTAATTCTAAGCAAAAAAACAAGCAAACATGACAACAAAATGATCTAAGTTATATCATAATTGAAATAATACTTTGGGTTCTTAAAATCAACACGGTTGTGAAATAAGTTTTCTAAAATATTAACCTTAACTAATTTATATGAATTAATCATGTTATTCAAGGTAAATATTGGATTTTCAAATACTGTAACCTTACCTTTCTCGATCGTTTGTCTAGTGCTCTTGTAATGATCACGAGCTGATCGGACCATATTGGGTCGATCTCCCTCATTGTCTTCTGATTCCGAGTCTGAGTCGGACTCGGGTACCGGTTGAAGCTTCTTCTTTGGAGTTTTCCCTGCATTTGAAATTATACCTTCCTCGACCATTATAGTATCAGTCTGATTATTTAACTGTAATTCTGGAACAAATTCAAAATTGGTTACCATTTTTGTCACAGTAACCTCGTCGTTTGACTCTGGTTCGATTTCGACGTTGGGTGTTAAGTCAATCTCAGCTACTTGTTCTTGAGCTTCTAAGATCTCAACATCGAAGCTCTCTTCGTGTAGATTGATTAGCTTTTCCCACATCTCTTTGGCACAGTTGAAGGATCCGACCCGCTTCAGTTCTTCTTTAGTCAGCCCGCATTGTAAGATTACTGTTGCCCTGGCATCAGTCTCGATCTTCCTCAGTGTTGGTTCAACCAGTTTGTCCCAAGTGATCGATGTTCCTTCTTCTGTGGGGAATGTGAACCCCGTTAGGATTATCAACCAATGTTCCAGATTGGCCTTCAGGTGGGATTCCATTAGACTTCTCCAGGTGTTGAAATTTTCCCCAGAGAAAAGTGGTGGACGAGCACTGTTCCATTCATGGTTGGCCATTTAGTTTAACCTCGTACACAAGATAAATAACAAAAATGTACCAAGACTTGGTCTTGGATTAGTAGTGCGGGAGAAGGAAAACTAGCTAAAAAATATATTGCACGAATTTCGAGGCAGAATAATAATAAAATAATAAAAAGTTTATGATAAATTTTTGAAAATATTGATTTGGTCAATTCTGATTAATGATGAAAAAGTAAGAATTTAATGTTTTAAAAGAAATTGCCTGAATTAGGGTAGCACGAATTTCGAGAAAAAAATATTAAAATAATATTAAAAAAATTTTATGACAAATTTTTAAAAATTGATCGTTTTAACAATTCTAACTTATGGTGAAAAAATAAGAATTCAAAATTAAAAAAGGCGTAAGATTGAAAATAAAATGCAAAATAAAAAAGAAAAGAAATAAGATTGAAAATTTTGTAAATCTGAAAAAACTTTCAAACTGGTGCTTGCACCAAGTTTGAACTACCCCGCTCTGATACCACTTGTTGGATCGAGAGAACCGATAGAGGGGGGGGTGAATATCGGAAATCATTCGGATTTATTGAAAAAGCAATTGCACAGCGGAATATAAAAGCAAACACGCGAACACAGTAATTTTTACTTGGTTCGAAGCCTAGGTCGACTCCTACTCCAAGGCCCACGATCGTTGATCGTTTACTTTGGGCAATTCTATATGAAGCGTAAAATCCATTTACAAAGATTGATTACAGAAATAAGTGCAGTAAATTATAAATCACTCTTCTTTACCGACGTCCGGAGTAGATTGACTTTTTCCGGAGCAGTAGGACGTTGTCGGCTCGAGTTGGGAGGTTTCCGGAGCAAGGCGCGAGAGCAAAAGAGCTTTGAAGCGTTGAATCAAGTTATTTTCGAAGCTTGGGGTCGAGGGCCCTTTATATAGGGCCAGGGGGCGCCTGGGACATCGGGGGCGCCCCCCCCCCCACGTGTCGGTTGATCCGGCGATGTCTCGGTCAGCGTCTGATCCCTTTACCTTCGGGATCAGTTTTGACTGGGGCGCCCGGAGCGCTTGGGGCACCCGGATTGACCGGGTCAAAGTGTCATCTGCTGGCTTCGAAGGGAGCTGCATCGGCAGTTGGTGCTAGGGGCGCCCGAGACGCTGGGGGTGCCCGGGATGCTGGGGGCGCCCGGGAGCACGGGGGCGCCCGGGAGTTGAACTGTCGAAGCTTGCTTTGCTTTCTTGTATTTTGTGTTCACCATGGGGGCGCCCTGGTAAGCTATTGCCTCATTCCTTTGAGGCCCTCTGAGCTGCAGACACACGTTCCTTCGGTCCTGCATCCAGGGTTAGTCCAAAACACAATGAAACAATAAATTGTTAGTTTCTACAGCCTTAGCTGTCTTGGTTCTGACTTTGGGCTTCCAAAATGGAACCCTAGGTCGAACCGACGCCTACTGTTCCCTCGACGGGGAACGCGTCCTCACCTACTCCTCTCAGGAGAATTTACCTGATGCCAACCGCTCCTCTAGTTGGACTTTTACCTGGCGGTCCTTTGCCAGGTCTTGGACACCGAGCTATCCTTCTCCCTGTGCCTAGCATTCCTTCGCTAGGGTTTCAGTCCCAAGCTGTCCTTCGCCTGGTGCCTAGCAGTCCTTCGCTAGAACTTGGATACTGGCAGTCCTTCACCAGTTACCTAGCAGTCCTTCGCTAGGGCTTGGATACTGGCAGTCCTTCGCCAGTTGCCTAGCAGTCCTTCGCTAGGGCTTGGATACTGGCAGTCCTTCGCCAGTTGCCTAGCAGTCCTTCGCTAGGGCTTGGATACTGGCAGTCCTTCGCCAGGTGCCTAGCAGTCCTTCGCTAGGGCTTTGTCTTTGCACACTTGAGTAACAACATTAGATCTCGCACAATACTTAACTTTGAATCTTTTGCCAATATCAAAACAAGGTTCGATATGGTGCTTCCTGCACCAACACATAGCCTCTTATTTTAGCATTCCGCTGCACCAGATGGCTCCCAATGCCTTTGCCCAGATGGGGGGGCATATATCATTTTCAAGCTTTTTGGTCTTCCCCTGACTCCACCCCTTTTCCACTCCTTCTTCATTCCGATAGGGTCCCGAGGAATCTTTAGCTTCGCGGCCCGTCCAGGCCATAGATTTTTTGGGGGGTTTCCATCTTCAGATAAGGGATGGAAAGAGAAATTCTTCTTCATCCATTTATCATCACTGCCCTTCAGCCCATTGTGTTGCATAGCGGACTTGCCCACTCCTCCCTCCTTGGAGAGTTTCTTTCGCAGCCTGGAGTATCATCATGCTAGAGAGGTACTCTTGAGCATGGAGTTCAGTGGCCCGGGGCTAGTTCAAAGCAAAGAGCTCATGTACCGAGCGGGCCTTAGCCCAAAAGTAACGCAGATTAGTCCCTCCCTTGGTATGCTCAACTTTGTCTTCGACACCCATTGGTTCTGACTGATGCCCTTTCGGTTTGGCTTCTACAGAGGAAGTAATGTATGCCAAAGCAATGAGTCAGTTTATCATGTGGGAGGAGGCCAACAAGGCAGCCCTGAATCCTCCTCCAATTGTTCCCAATCTTCCTCCCGCCTCCGCTGAGTCTGTCGAGGGGCCCTTTGCTTCAACTCCTGGAGTTGCCTCTGTTGGAACTCGGATGGCTAGAGAGAGGGGGGTGAATCTAGTCGGACATAAAGCTTTTGAGGCTTTTGAAACTATTCTGCACTTCAGAGTTAGGCAGCGGAAGCAAATGCAGAAATAGAAAACTAAAAACAACAAACCAAAGCAAAGGAAAGTAAACCGACGCTAACACCTCGATATACAAGGTTCAGGGATATCTTACCCCTACTCCTTGGCGTGCCCGTAAGGTGGTCAATCCCTTGATCGTCGGCAGATCAAGCCCCGGTGAACACCGGATATCAAGCGCCTCCTTCTCGGTGGAGAAACCTCTCCACAATCGCCTCAGTAGATGAATACAAGGTAAGCACACGAGACTAAGGAGGAACCTCTCACAAGACAGTAGCAAGAAAGCTCAAGAGAGAAGCTACACAAGGAGCACAACCACAACAGCGAAACCCACAGCCACACTTGCTTGTTTTCCTGTTAGTTTTTCTTCTCGTTGCCTCCTCTGCTTCTCATCTTCCTCTTAAGCTTCTGCTTCATCGCCAGACTCCATCAGCATCCCCTGAGCACAGCCTGAACCCACTGACCTCTCTGAGCACTTAGTCCACTGAAGTCCCTCTCCAGCTGAGTCTCTGTCAGTCGCCAACCATGCCTCAGTTGCCGTTGAAACCTGAGAAGGAGAAACAAACAAACCTGCTCCAAGGAAAGCCTCCCATTGACCCTCCTTGAGTGTTTGAATCACCTGCTATCACCTGCACACTCCAACAGAGGCTTAGCAATGCATATCAAATGAAAATCAGCAATGTATCAGAGAATCGACAGAGAAAATAGTCGCGATCAGAGCTTCTGACAGTGCATTTTGAATTAAAGTGATCGGTCACCGGACCGATCAGAGAGCCTCCTGATTGGTCACCAGACCGATCAGGCTTCGTCCTGATCGGTCCCCAACGCTCAATCAGAAATCGCGATTTCTTTGGGACTCTCCTGGATCGATCACCAGACCGATCCCAGGTTGTGGATCGATCACCAGACCGATCCACCTTTTATCGGGTGATTTCTGAGCTTCGCAGTCCAAACCTCCTGATCGGTCACCGGACGGATCAGGGAGCCTCCTGATCGGTCACCAGACTGATCAGGTCATGACCAGACAGATCAGGCTCCGTCATGATCGATCATAGAGAGGAACCTGCAACGCTGGATCGTTCTCCAGAATGATCAGCACAGTGATCCTGATCGGTCCACAGACCGATTAGGAGCAGATCAGCAAGGGAACTCAACCTCATTGTGTGCTCCCTGATCAATCACCAGACTGATCAGGAGCCAAACAGTGGGTGAAACGCATACTCCCTGATTGGTCACCAGACCGATCAGTCATCGCTGGATCGGTCACCAGGCCGATCCACGAAGGAGCACCTGCCAACTCCCTGATTGGTCGTGTAACGACCCAGAAAATTTTCTCAATATTTTCTTTAAAATATTGATCATGTCTAGATAATTTTTCGAGGAACCTAGAGATACTAGTATGAACTTTAGCCTAATTATCCATAATTTTCTCATTTAAATTTAGAAGCTAAGTACTAATAGGCTTTTCTAAGACCATCGTTATTGGTGGAATTTAGGTGGAATTTAATATAAATATAAAAGGGTGATAATTAGGAATATTAGCATGATCATGGGTGGGTATTAGGGGAATTTTCATAAATAGAAAAAAATAATAAAATAAAATAGAAAAAAATTAAGTGCATGCACCAAGGATTTGAACCTTAGACCTATGATACCACCATGCATGTACTAACCAATTCACCTAGCAAGGGAGTGCTAGGAGAGAATGAAGTGGATTTTTGTTAAGGCTAAAGGAAGTGAAGAGTCATAGCATCATGTCTCTTCACTTGCCTCCTTCATCTAGTATAAGGGGGAGGAATGGAAGAGACACCTTAGCACTTAAGCATTTGTCTCTTCATCCACCAAAACTCCTTCTTCCCTTCTTCTTTCTCATCCTAGCCGAAACCTACAAGGAGGGTTTCCCTTTGGGAAAGTCTCACAAGGAGACCTCTTCTTCAAGATCTAAGGGGTTTCTACAAGGCTACAAGGGATAAGGGTAGTCTAAGGTCAAGGAAAATTCTTTTGGTTTCTCTATTCAAGGTTTATAATCAAGATCAAGAAAGGTAAGACTCCCTCACCTGTGGTATAATAGTTTTCGAGTTATTTTCATGATGCAATGATTTGTTTGGACTATATGTGGAGAAAACTAAAGTTAGGGCCCTTGTAACTTTTGGCCACCATAGGTTCCTATGGTTGGGTTTGGATCTAACACTCAAATGATGTTTCATATGTTTTCTCATGTTGTAAAAGGTGTTAATAGGGGTTTATGTGAATGTTTTACATGGTTTAGGGCCCTTGTAACTTTCGGCCAAGAGTGGTTTTAGTGCAAGAAGTTAGGTTTAACTCCAAGCAAGGGTTCAAATGGCTTCCATGGTATTATATGTAAGGTAATAGATGTGAATTGGGTATTTTATGAATTTATCATGGGCTTGTGATCCTCTTTGAGTTTCGGCCAACTCATGATTTAGGGCTAGGACTTGGTTAAATCCAAATAAGGGATCAAATGATTTTCTAATGCATAGTATGTATGGTATGGAATGTTGATCATGACCTATGTGAATTTCTCATGGACTTATTGTCCTTTAGGGTTTGGTTTGGGCTAAGGTTTCAAGGATGCTTGAGTATAGGGTATTAAGATGTAAGTATATGGTTAAGCAAGATGGGAGGATCTTTATGTTACCAAAACCCTAACTTCATATGCTAGGTATCATGACTTCGTATGTTTAGGTTATATGTTATATTTTATTCATGAATGTTTTAATCATATGTCATGAACCTAGGGACATGTATCATGTATGAAAAGATTTAGGCATGTTTTCCTATGTACCATGGCCATGCATGATTTATGGATTAAGATGCTAATTAAGTATGTATGTCATGCTTTATGAAAGATATATATGTATGTCATGCTTCAGGAATGATATGTATGTATGTCATGTTTTATGAATGATATGTATGTATGCCATGCTTAAGGAATGATATCTATATATGTCATGTTTTATGAATGATATGTACGTATGCCATGTTTAAGAATGAAGATGATAAATGAAAATGATAATCATGGCTCTAAGACAAAATGATGTATGCATGACATACCTTATGAAGAAGATAATGAATGATGATGAATGTTCATGCCTTTAAGGCGTCATGATGATAAGTATGAATGATGAAATGTTAAGTATGTTTATGTCATGCTAAGGGATGGGAACCTTAAGAACGCCCCGGTTCTGAACTACCGTAGCTGTCCACGGTTCTGGAACTACCGCAGTTGTTCCTATCCTTATGTCCAGTTTCATGAAACAAGATTATGTTATGCTAAGAATGTTCCATGAATGATGAAGCATGTGAAGTATTTTATTTTTATGAATGGGCTTGTACCGGACTGAAGTAAGGGTCCAAGGGATGGGCACCTTAAGAACGCCCCGGTTCTGGACTACCGAAGTTGTCCACGGTTCTGGGACTACCGAAGTTGTCCAACAGGGATGGGCACCTTAAGAACGCCTCGGTTCTAGGACTACCGTAGCTGTCCTTACCCTAGTAGGTCGAGATTTGCTATCTCGTATTTACTTAGGGATGCGTGCATATGATGTATGTATGTGGTACAAGCCGGGGACCCCCCTGTGATGTTATGATTATGTTCAAGGATTTATAACTATGGTTTTCAAATTAAGCATCCTTATGATATACGCATTTGACTCATGCATTCATTCATGTTATGCATTATGCCATGAAAAGTATGTTTATGTTTATGTTCATGTTAAGACTAATGCCATGATAAGTATGTTTATATTTATGTTCATGTTAAGAATGATGCCATGATAAGTATGTTTATGTTTATGTTCATGTTAAGAATGATGTCATGATAAGTATGTTTATGTTTATGTTCATGTTAAGAATGATGCCATGATAAGTATGTTTATGTTTATGTTCATGTTAAGACTAATGTCATGATAAGTATATTTATGTTTATGTTCATGTTAAGAATGATGCCATGATAAGTATGTTTATGTTTATGCGCATGTTAAGACTAATGCCATGATAAGTATGTTTATGTTTATGCTCATGTTAAGACTAATGTCATGATAAGTATGTTTATGTTTATGTTCATGTTAAGAATGATGTCATGATAAGTATGTTTATGTTTATGTTCATGTTAAGACTAATGCCATGATAAGTATGTTGATGTTTATGTGACGTATGGATTTTGTGAGTAGGAAAGGGTCTTACTAAGCCTCTGTGCTTACAGTCTTATGTTTCTTATACTGCAGATCAAGCAAGGGGTTACTAAGGGAAGCAGCAGGAGAGGCAAGAGCATGTGTGTGTGTGTGGCGGCGACATGGCAAAGGATTCTTTTATTTACACGCATCGCATGTCTTGGGTTTTGAAATGCCTCCTTAGATGCTATGCTATGCTTATAATGGTTATGCTTAATGAATGACTTAAGACTTATGATGTTATGGTTATGTTACTTGCTACTTATGATGCTTACGGATAAGTTATGGAAAGTTTATATCATGATGCTATGTATGATGGTAATATACTAAGTTACAACGTCACCATGTTCATGAATGATAATGTAGGCATTTATGTATGATTCATGTAGTAAGTTTAAAGAAAAAAATAATTCTGGTGTATTAAGATGTTTTATATGTACATGTATGTTAAGCGTAACGCCGCTTTTCCGCCACACCGTATGGTGGGGGAAAAAGGTGGGCGTTACAGGTCACCAGACCGATACAGGGGCTCCAACCTAGCCATCCAAGCTAGGGTTTCATCCAACCTAGCCCTCCAAGCTAGGACCTGACCCTCCATGTCAGGACTTTTTCACTAACCCTCCAGTTGGGACTTTTCACCAAACCCTCCAAGTTAGGACCTGGCTTCACTCACCAGGATTTCATCTAACCTGGCTTCACTCACCAGGACCCGACTTCACTCACCGAGATTTCAATCACCTGGCTTCACTCACCAGGACCCCGCTTCACTCATTGGGATTTCAACCTAGCTTCACTCACTAGGATTTTCACCTGGCTTCACTCACCCGGACCCGGCTTCACTCACCGGGATTTCAACTTAGCTTCACTCACTAGGATTTCCATCACCTGGCTTCCCTCACCAGGACCCGGCTTCACTCACCGGAATTTCCATCACCTGGCTTCGCTCACCAGGACCCGGCTTCACTCACCGGGATTTCCATCACTTGGCTTCACTCACCAGGACCCGACTTCACTCACCGGGATTTCCATCACCTGGCTTCACTCACCAGGACCCGACTTCACTCACCGGGATTTCAACCTAGCTTCACTCACTAGGATTTCATGCCCAGTCTGTAACGACCCGGAAAATTCTCTTAATATTTTCTTAAAATATTGAGCATGTCTAGATAATTTTCCGAGGGGCCCAGAAATAATTCTGTAAAATTGGGCCTAGAAATCCATGTTTTCTCATTTGAATTGAGAAAGCTAAGTACTAATGAGCTTTAAATGGGCTCCAAAAATAGGTATTAATTAGGTAAAAATTTATATAAATTAGGAAAATTAATATAAATATAAAAGAATTTTATTTAGGAATATTAGCATAATTATGGGTGATTTTAGGGGGGATTTTCGGAATTTAGGAAATAGAAATAATAAAATAAATGAAATAAAAATAAAATAAAAATAAAGGTGCATGAGCCAAGGATTGAACCTTGGACCTCTTGTACAACCATGTAAGCCTTAACCAACTCACCTAGCAAGTTATTGTTGAGAGGGAATGAAGTGGATATGGGTTAAGGCATAGAAGAAGAGGAAGGGTCATGGAGAGACTCTTCATTTGCCTCCTTGATGGGTTATAATGAGAGGAGTTTTGGGAGTTACTTCTTCTCTCAATCAAGTGCATTACCTCTCCTCTTCATTCCCCATTCTTGCCGAGCACCAAAGGTAAGAGTGCCTTGGAGAAAACTCCACAAGGGGTCTCATCTCTCAAGATCTAAAGTTCCTACAAGGTGACAAGGACTAGTTGTGGTCAAGAGATACCAAGTCCTCTTCCTTCTCCTCTTTCAAAGTTCGAAAAATCAAGAAATTTAAGATAAGACTCCCTCACCTGTGGTATAATAGTTACCTATGATTTCCATGATTTTTGGCATGATACATGGGTTAGTTTTTTTCGGATTTAATGTTGAAGGGAAACAAAATCAAGGTTCCTATGTTCAAAGGTTTCGGCCAGCATGTTTTAAAGGTCCATAATTATGATAAAAATCATGATAATGTTATTTAGTGTTCCCTTATGATGTTTAGAAGTTAAGTGTAATTTTTGGGAATTTTTGGAGTACCCTAGGACACCCTAGGGTCTCGGCCAACATGAAAGAAACAAAACCCAGAACCTTAAGTTCAAGGGTTTCGGCCACTATGTTTTAAATGCCTAGAAATATGTTAAAAATCATGATAATGTTATTTAGTGTTCCCTTATGATGTTTAGAAGTTAAGTTTAATTTTTGGGAATTTTTGGAGTACCCTAGGACACCCTAGGGTCTCGGCCAACATGAAAGAAACAAAACCCAGAACCTTAAGTTCAAGGGTTTCGGCCACTATGTTTTAAATGTCTAGAAATATGTTAGAAATCATGATAATGTTATTTAGTGATCCCTTATGATGTTTAGAAGTTAATTGTAATTTTTGGGAATTTTTGGAGTACCCTAGGACACCCTAGGGTTTCGGCCAACATGAAAGAAGCAAAACCCAGAACCTTAAGTTCAAGGGTTTCGGCCACCATGATTTAAATGCCTATAAATATGTTAAAAATCATGATAATGTTATTTGATGTTCCCTTATGATGTTTGAAGGTTAAGTATAATTTTTGGGAATTTGTGGAGTACCCTAGGACACTCTAGGGCTTCGGCCAACAGGAAAGGGGCAAAACCAAGGTCCCTATGTTTATGGGTTTCGGCCACCATGATTTAAATGTCTATAAATATGTCAAAAATCATGATAATGTTATTTAATGTTCCCTTATGATGTGTGGAGGTTAAGTATAATTTTTGGGAATTTTTGGAACACCCTAGAGGCCCATATGGTTCAGCCAACCCCAAGGACCCAAGGGTTAGGGTTGAGTCTTTAACTTCAAGCATGTGTTTATGTGTTGCCATGATATAAGGATGATGGATGGTGATTATGTGAATTTTCACATGGCTTTGGGACTCCACAAGTTTCGGCCAATAAGGGTTAATAGGATAAAAGTTACGATTTATTTCAAGTAAGGGTCCCAATGGCCCTATGGTAAGATGTGATTTATGATTATGAATGATATGCCATGTTATGAATGATATGCCATGTTTATGAATGATATGCCATGGTTATGCATGATATGCCATGTTTATGAATGATATGCCATGTTATGAATGATATGCCATGTTTATGAAGGATATGCCATGTTATGAATGATATGACATGTTTACGAATGATATGCCATAGTTATGAATGATATGCCATGGTTATGCATGATATGCCATGTTTATGAATGATATGCCATGTTTACGAATGTTATGTCATGTTAATGAATGATATGCCATGGTTATGAAGGATATACCATGTTATTAATGATATGCCATGTATACGAAAGCATGCTATGCTCTATGAATGATGTGTACATACACCATGTCTAAGAAGGAAAATGATGAATGGCAAGTATGATGAATGAAAGATGATGCTTATGCCTTCAAGGCATAAATATGCTAAACGGCACGGTCGATGGTCGACGGTACGACGGTCGAGAGGTGTTGGGACTGGGTGCATGTCGACAAGGATACGAGTTCGTAAAATTTAAAAATTTTACGTGTAGCGGAAGAGTTTGCATAAAATAATTTCCTAAATTATCTTAACTTCGTATCTAGCATGCAACCTTATAGTGTATCGACATAATCATAAAATAAAAGTTTGCGAAAAGTAAACTAATTTACCAAGTACCTCGCGTAACTCGAAGTAAGGGACGAGATCCAACCGTAGCGTCCCTTGGAAGCTCCGCCTCTATTCGCGTCCACGCCGAGTTCTCTTCGGGATGACTTCACAAAGTCACGAGTTTTGTGCCGACGAGAACTACTAGATTCTCGGAAGGCACAACTAGAAGGACAAGAGAAATAATGGAAAAACTAACCGATGAAATAACGGAATCAAATTCCGAGAAGAGAGGAGTCGCTATCCGCTTCTTCTTCTTCGTCTTCGGGTTCTTCTCCTTCTTGATACCTCACGGCAAACACCCTTGTTGGTGTTGTGGTTGGGCGCCGGCCCTAGAGAGGCTAGGGTGCGCCGGCCCTAAGGGAGGAAGAAGAGGTGGAGGAGAGGAGATTAAGAGAAAGAGAGAGGGAGTAATTAATCTCTTAATTGTGTGGATTAAGGGCTAGCCTTTGGTTCCTTTATATAGTAGCAACTCCTTTGCTAAGTCTCCCTCTAAACCGAATTAACGGAATTAGTTATAAGAAATTTATCTTATAAATTTTCTTATTGCTTATTCCTTTTAAGCCTAGTCTTATTATAAACAATTTATAATAAAACAAATTAGTTATCATAAGAGATTTATCCTATAAATTCTCTTATGAATTTTATTATAACTAACTTTATAATAAAACTAATTATTTATCATAAGAAATTTATCCTATAAATTCTTATGAATTAATTCCGTTTAAACCAAGTCTTTATTATAAACTAATTTATAATAAAAACTAATTCTTCTTCTCTTTAAATTATGGAATAAATTTTATAAGAAATTTATAAACTTTCTTATTATGGAAAAATCAATTCATAATTGATTTTATAAAATTAAAATAAACCCAATTCATGGATTATTTTAACTTCCATAAAAGGAATAAATTTCTACAAATTTATTTATATAAATTTCTTTATACAAATTTATTTATCCATAATTTATAAAATAAATCGCGCTGGATTTATCTTATTAATTAAACCAATTAAATTGGTTTATTCTCCTCTATTTGGCTGGCCACCAAAGAGGGTTTAACACCCTCTTTGGCCGGCCAAAACCAACCCGAACCGCCGCGAATTAAACTCATTTAATTCGCCCAAAAAGCCTTCAAAAGACTTAGCCATTTTTTAGCTTCCATTGCGCCTCTGACTAACTCAGATTCGACTTATTTCTCTTGATCGGAAAATCCAATTTTCAACTCATTTTAAATCCCTCGGATTACTCGTAGTGCGTGTGACTAAATAGGCTTTCGATTTATGTTGGCCGTCTATAATTTAACTAATTATAGAACGATCATGAGTGGCACCTAGTAGTACATCATGATCCCTAATTAATCGAAAGATCAACGGTTTGACCTCAGAAGAAATTGTTCTGAAACCCTTCAGCAGCTCTAATGAATCGTGCCCCATTCCCTTCACCACCTTATACCCACTTGGTTCAGGACACGGTCTATGGTGTCAGTCCCCACTAGGCTGACTACGTCACACCTAGCCCAAGTAATGTCTTACTCGTCCTTTGGATTTCTAATTACTCTCATGTATTTTAGAGACTCTCACTCTAAACATGATATGCTCTGGCCAGAGGCTTTGAGTAACAATCCGACGATAGGCCTGGGTATACATCTCCTCGCAAGGAGTGGTGAATCCTTTGTAGGCTGTTCAAACATCTTCGGGCACTTCGGCTTATACCCGATCATCCTGGGTCCACACCTCCTTGGAGATGCTTGCTTAAGATGTCAAAGTATAAGTCTCCATGACCAAGATGACTTGAACACCGCAAGTCAAAGGAGCATCGCACTTAAGCCGCAGTAAGATCTTCATTGACATATCTACATGTAGATTCCCATATGAAGTCTTACTGCTAGTCACTCCAATGAACTAGTTCCCTTAACTAGCATCCATGTTTATCTCCGGACATCCCAATGCCACCAGCCAGTGAGAATCAGCTGATTAGAGAATAACCCATGCTAGTCTCAACAGAATTGATAGTGTCCGTTTTTATCAATTCATCGACTAGGGATATTTTCAATACTTCACATTTGCGCATTTAGAGATAATCACTAGTTGTGATCTCATCACAAATTCTCTTATGCTGTGAGTTGTATTGCGGACATTCAGTAGATGAGTTTAAGATCCCAATCAAATACACAAGCATGTATACTCAAATAGTGAATTATCATTTATTAATATAAATGTTTTACAATCATAAGGCGATTGCCTTAGGACACTTCTCTCATATCACTAACAAGAGGACCGATAAATGGGCCGGTAGATGGGCCGAGCCGTAACAAGTTATGCTATGATAAGTATGCCATGAATGTCTTATGTATGATGAAACATGAAAAGTATTTTACTTTATGTATGGGCTTGTACCGGACCGAAGTATGGGTCCAAGGGATGGGCACCTTAAGAACGCCCCGGTTATGGACTACCGCAGCTGTCCACGGTTCTGGCACTACCGGAGCTGTGCAACAGGGATGGGCTCCTTAAGAAGCGCCTCGGTTCGGGGACTACCGATTATGCTGTCCTTACCCTAGTAGGTCGGGGCTAGCTACCTCGGATTTACTAGGGATGCGCGCTATGATGTATGTATGTGGTACAAGCCGGGGATCCCAAATGTTATGATGATGATGTTTAAGCATTTTCAAAGTATGTTTTAAAAGTTAAGCATCCTTATGTAAATGCATTCCACCCGTGCATTCATACATGATATGCATTATGTCACGATAATGATGTCTTATGCTTATGCTTTATGATAAAAGACATGCATGAATGATCTATGTCAGGATTATGTTTAGAAGATGTTCATAGGATATGATAGAAGATATGCCTATGTTTATGCCATATAGGTTGATTTTATTACGTTATGCTATGACATGTATTATGCCATGCTACTATGATTAAGCTTATACCATGTCTTATGCCATGCTAGGGAAGATTATTATGTTATGTTATGCCATGTTTCATGCTATGCTTAGAATGTTATTATGTTATGTTATGCCATGTTTCATGCTATGCTTAGAATGTTAGTATGATTATGTCCATGCCATGTCTCATGCTATGCTACGAATGTTCACTTATGTTTATGATCATGCCATGCCAAGGGTATGGTAAATATGATAATGATTTATGTGCTTATTATGAAATGACGAATGTTTTAGTGAGTAGGAAAGAGTCTTACTAAGCCTGTGTGCTTATAGTCTTCTTTCCTTATACCGCAGATCATGCAAGGGGATAACGAGGAAGCAGCAGGAGGGCCTGAAGTATGTGTGTGTTGGTGACTTGGCCCATGAAATCGAATGTGTTAACCGTTTATGCTAAGAACTTTATTTTTGCTACCTATATGCTCGAATAGTGACTTATGGAACTTTATGATAAGATGTCCAGTATGATATGATATGAACCTTATGGTATGATGTTAAGCATGTTATGATATGATGTTAAGCATGATGTTCATATGTGAAGTTCCATGTCATTATATTAGGGATGGTAGTAGGGGCATGTATATGTAAGGCTTGAGTTATTCCGCTGCAGTATGATGTTACATGCCTTAGGTATGTTAGCGTAACGCCGCTTTAGGAAAAAAAAAAAGCGGGCGTTACACAGTCCCCGACCAGGACTTAACCCAAATTTGCTCAACCAAACATAAATCGTTGTCAACACCAAACAACAATCGGGCCAGACTGCATCAACAATCTCCCCCTTTTTGTTTTTTGATATCCCGATTTATGTTTAGGCATTAAATGATCAATTTAAGGCAGTTCAATTATCGTAAGGGAATCAAAGTCCTCCCCCTACAATAACCCTAAACTTAATCAATCATTTTCTCCCCCTTGTCAAACATCGAAAAGGGTATGGTTATTATGTTTGAACATACCTCCCCCTCAAACACGGGTCTCTCCCCAAACCCAAAATAATTAAAGTTAAGTTTCGAATTGAATATGAGAGGCATATACCATAAATGTATCATGGCAACAATGTATATGCATCATACGGCAATAAGTGTAGATTTTTGAATTGCATATGAAAGCATATACCAAATAATATCATCGTCAAGTATGTATATGTTTCATAGGACAAGGAATGCATCTGTATCTGATATATAGTCCTGATTCGTCTCCGTGACCGATCAGGTTCGTTGATTACTGAATACAGAAATATTTTGATTAGTCTGGGGAGCGATCTGATTTTAGAAAAATTTCTGAACCTCTGATACGTTCCTGATCAGATTGCATTGACAATTTACATTACGTAACAGTGAAGTAGACTCTATTAATATTCGATATTTCAGAAAAATTTCTGAAGCATGACATTAAGAACAAGAGTCATTACTCAAACAAACCCTTTCTTATCAATTTGAACATTCCAACATAGGTTTGTATCAAATCAGTATTTAGGTTTTGTTTCAAGTACCACTTGAACAAATTTGTACTTCCTTAGTACCAGGATTGTACCAATGGATGATCAAATATGTTTCAATAGTAATTGGTTTGTATCAGATTTGTTAGGAGTATGATCATTAAACTGATACAATTCGATGAGAAGAGATTGGTTTGAGGAGGTTTTGGATCAATTTGGAACGATCTGGGAGTTCCTTGATCAGAGTTGGTCTGATCGATCACCAGACCGATCAGAAGCACCCCTGATCGGTCGGTGGACCGATCAGGGATGATACAGAATGGTTTCTGAAACTGATCAGTTTCAGAAACATGTTCGTTTCAACTCTTAATCACTCTAATCCCTAAAACAATCAGATTTACTCCCTAAATGAGTTCCATTAACCATAGATCATTTAATCAAAACAAGCAATCTGATTTAGGTCTCTTAACTAAGCTTCATTTCATATCAAGGATTAAGAATTTTCATGGATTAATATTCCATCACTAGGTTGACTGATCAATTATGTTCTAAGCATGTTCTTGGCATGATCATGAGTTTTCAAAAACAGATTTATGTCAAAGCATGATAAGTATGCTCTAAGCATGAACTTGAATGTCAAAACATGTTTGTATCAAAATTCCAAGGCAAGTATGCATACCATCACTTGAACAGGAAGTTTATAATCATGGATAACATGGATGCATATTGCTATTTATCAACATCAATACATGAATGAAATCTATGTGTGCCAAGGCATGATCATTTTTATTCCAAACAAATTTGATAATTCAATCTACACCTAAGTATTGATATCTCGATAATCCAAATAATATTGGGCATATGAAAAACGTCAAGTTTGATGAGAAAACAGCTAAGTCATAGAAGTTAAGTATTGAGTCTTGAATCATCACAAAATATAAGTTCATACTTGTTTCCTAACATGTCTTCATGTTGTGTAACACATATAGTAAACTCATGGCATACTAGAACAGGTTCAAAAACACCTTAAGCTTGAGTTATGGCATATCATTAATCATCATTTGCAGTAAACATAAATTGCTATAGGAAAATCAATTATCCTAAGCAATTCATGGCAAGAGCAAGTTGTGGGTTAGTCTAAGCTATTCATGTGAATTTGAGGAAATGGTAAGCACATTCTTAACTAGGAATGGCTATATGTTTGGAGCACCAAATATCAACCACCCATGTTGATAGATTCTCCCCCTCAAACTAAGCTATACAATTCGAAAGATAGAGGTTTTAGGTACCCAAATTTTGGGACCTAATGAATCTACAATGAATGACTTTGGCACCCATGCCTTAATCAGTTTCTTTTTAGCCTTTTGAATCCTAGAATTATTTTGTGCTCTAAATTGGGTTCTAGACATCAACGATATGAAACTTGATTATTTAGGTTGATAACCCAAGCCAATCTTGTTGTAGACCGCTTTTTGTGAATTTAGAATCATGTCTAGGGTCTTGGAGCTAGTTGAAAATTTCTCAAGAATATTCTTGAGATTTTCAACTTCGTTCTTCAAGTCCTTATTCTCATTTTCAAGGGACTTATCATGCATATTACCAAGATCCTCATCCTTAGAGGATTTCTCATGAAAATCATTAATATCCTCCACCCTAGAGGATTTCAATTCTTCTACTTCCAATTTCAACAATTTAACCTTGTTCTTGGATTTTTTAAGCAACCTAGCTAGACATGCAATGGTTCTATAGCACTTATCTAGCTCGGGAGAGATTACCTCTTCATCATCCGAAGATGATGAAGGCATGGTTGAGGAGCTTGATTCGTCTCCACTCTCCTCTTCATTTGAATCCTCTATGGCCATGAGGGCACGGTGATGAGTGTACTTCTCCTCTTCTTCGGATGAACCAGAGGATGATTCATCCCATATGGCCCTCAAGGTCTTCCTTTTCTTCTTTGATTTATCCTTCTTCTTTTTTAACTTCGGGCATTCATCCTTGTAATGTCCTTTCTTGCTACACTCATAACAAGTAACATTAGACTTATCACTTTTAACTTTACTCGGGTTACCTTTACCCTTGAGGCGCCGACTTTTCCTCATCATCCTTCTAACAGAGTTGGCCATCTCGGAGAAAGAAGACCAACTGCCCTCCTCCTCGGACTCGGATGAGGATGAAGATGAAAAGACTTCCTTCTCCTTCTTCTTCCCCTTCTTCTTCTTCTTGTTGTCACCTACCACTAAAGCAATACCTTTCTCTTTTGAACTTTTGTTAGAGATCTCATGTAGTTCCATTTCACAAAATAGATCTTCTAACATAACAAAAGATAAATCCTTGGACACCTTGTAAGCATCCACCATGGATGACCACAAGGCGTTCCTAGGAAAAGCTTTGAGGACATACCTTATAAGATCTCGGTTCTCTACCTTCTCATTAAGTGGAGACCGTTGAGGATTTCTTTGAATCGTCCATGGAGTGTACTTACAGTTTCATTCTCTACCATGGACAGATTTTGGAGTTGGCTGAGAAGGAGATCCTTCTTGGCAGTCCGGGTGTCTTGAGTGCCTTCATGGAGCTCAATGATCTTGCTCCATAGGTCTTTAGCACTTGTGAAGGGACCAACCTTGATTATTTGGTCCTTGGTCAACTCGCATTGCAAAGTTACCACCGCTTTCGCATCGGCTTCACCTTTCCGTATTTGATCTGCCGACCAACTTGAGAAGTTCATCTCTTTTCCCTCAGCATCTTTAGGAGTCAAAAAATCTTCCTTGACATCAAACCACATGTTGAGGTTGGTTTTGAGGTAAAACTCCATCTTCGACCTCCAATATGAAAAATCAGTGTCGTCGAAGAGTGGAGGTCGGTTGGTGCTAAACCCTTCTCTTCCCATGGCCATCTTTGCTAGCTCTCGGATGTTAAGCTGTTGAAGTAGAGCCCCAAGCTTTGATACCACTTGTTGGAACTCGGATGGCTAGAGAGGGGGGGGGGGGGTGAATCTAGTCGGACACAAAACTTTTGAGGCTTTTGAAACTATTCTCCACTTCAAAGTTAGGCAGCGGAAGGAAATGCAGAAACAGAAAACTAAAAACAACAAACCAAAGCAAAGGAAAGCAAACCGACGCTAACACCTCGATATACAAGGTTCGGGGATAACTTGCCCCTACTCCTTGGCGTGCCCGTAAGGTGGGTGATCCCTTGATCGTCGGCAGATCAAGTCCCGGTGAACACCGGATATCAAGCGCCTCCTTCTCGGTGGAGAAACCTCTCCACAATTGCCTCAGTAGATGAATACAAGGTAAGCACATGAGACTAAGGAGGAACCTCTCACAAGACAGTAGCAAGAAAGCTTAAGAGAGAAGCTACACAAGGAGCACAACCACAACAGCGAAACCCACAGCCACATTTGCTTGTTTTCCTGTTAGTTTTTTTTCTCGTTGCCTCCTCTGCTTCTCATCTTCCTCTTAAGCTTCTGCTTCATCGCCAGACTCCATCAGCATCCCCTGAGCACAGCCTGAATCCACTGACCTCTCTGAGCACTTAGTCCACTGAAGTCCCTCTCCAGCTGAGCCTCCGTCAGTCGCCAACCATGCCTCAGTTGCCGTTGAAACCTGAGAAGGAGAAACAAACAAACCTGCTCCAAGGAAAGCCTTCCATTGACCCTCCTTGAGTGTTTGAATCACCTGCTATCACCTGCACACTCCAACAGAGGCTTAGCAATGCATATCAAATGAAATTAGCAATGTCTCAGAGAATCGGCAGAGAAAACAGTCGCGATCAGAGCTTCTGACAGTGCATTTTGAATTAAAGTGATCGGTCACCGGACCGATCAGAGAGCCTCCTGATCGGTCACCAGACCGATTAGGCAGGGTTCAGACCGATCAGGCTTCGTCCTGATCGGTCCCCAAGGCTCAATCAGAAATCGCAATTTCTTTGGGACTCTCCTGGATCGATCACCAAACCGATACCAGGTTGTGGATCGATCACCAGACCGATCCACCCCTTTATCAGGCGATTTCTGAGCTTCGCAGTCCAAACCTCCTGATTGGTCACCGGACCGATCAGGGAGCCTCCTGATCGGTCACCAGACCGATCAGGTCATGACCAGACAGATCAGGCTTCGTCCTGATCGATCATAGAGAGGAACCTGCGACATAGGATCGTTCTCCAAAATGATCTGCACAGTGATCCTGATCGGTCCATAGACCGATCAGGAGCAGATTAGTAAGGGAACTCAACCTCACTGTGTGCTCCCTGATCGGTCACCAGACCGATCAGGAGCCAAACAGTGGGTGAAACGCATACTCCCTGATCGGTCACCAGACCGATCAGTCATCGCTGGATCGTTCACCAGACCGATCCACGAAGGAGTGTTGGTGCAGAAAGCACCCAAGTCAAACCTGTGTTTTGATAATGGCAACAGGGCTCTAAAGTTATGGTATAATATTTATCTAACATGTTACTCAAGTGTGCAGGCAAAGCCCTAGAGAAGGACTGCTAGGCACCCGGCGAAGGAATGCCAGGATACAAAGCCCTAGCAAAGGACTACTAGGCACCTGGCGAAGGAATGCGAGGATACAAAGCCCTAGCGAAGGACTGCTAGGCACCTGGCGAAGAAATGCCAGGATACAAAGACCTAGCGAAGGACAGCTAGGCACTAGCCGAAGGACAGCTTGGTACTGAAGACCTGGCAAAGGATAGCTAGGCACCAGGCGAAGGACTGCCAGGCAAAAGTCCAACCGGAGGAGCCGGTTGGCATCAAGTACATTCTCCCGAGAGGAGTAGGTGAGGACGTGTTCCCCGTCCAGGGAACAGTAGGCGTCGGTTCGACCTAGGGCTCCATGTAGGAGGCCCAAAGTCAGAACCAAGACAGCTAAGGCTGTATAAAACTAACATATTATTGTTTTATGTTGTTTTGGACAAACCCTGGATGCAGGACCGAAGGAACGAGTGTCTGTAGCTCAGAGAGCCTCAAAGGAGTGAGGCAGCAGCTGAGTAGGCCACCCCGAGTGTCCCGGGCGCCCCCAAGGTGAACATAAAACAGATGGAGCAAGTGTTCGCTTCAGCAACTTATCGGCGGGGCGCCCCCATGCTCCCGGGCGCCCCTAGCTCAAGCGAACGAAGCAAGCCAGCGAGAAGCCAACAGGATAAGAGTCTGACCCGGTCAAACCGGGCGCCCCCAGCATCCCAGGCACCCCAATCAAGATCTGATCCTGAGTTTGAAGGGATCAGAGCTGACCGAGAAGAACTCGGATCAGTTGACATGTGGGGGGGCGCCCCCGACGTTCCGGGCGCCCCCAGGGGCTATAAATAGGCCCTCGACCCCAAGGCTTCAAACAACATTTCTAAAAATGCTCCTATGCTCTTCTTCTTCTGCGCTCTGCTCCGGAGACATCCCAACTAGAGATACAAGCGCTGACGACGTCCCTCAGCCTCGAAAATTCAATCTACACCGGACGTCGGTAAAGAAGAGTTGTTTTTAAGTTTACTATACTACTCTTGTAATATCTCTCTGTAAACTATGTTGCGCACATATAGAATTGCCCATAGTAAATGGTCAACGACTGTGGGCCTTGGAGTAGGAGCCGACCGCGACTCCGAACCAAGAAAAAACCTTAGTGTTTGCGTGTGTTTGATTAAATTTCCGCTGCGTAATTGCTCTAACGTTAATCCGAACGTTTTACGATATTCACCCCCCCCCCCCGCCTCTATCGTGTCTCTCGATCCAACAAGTGGTATCAGAGCGGGGAAGCTCAAATTTGGTGCAACCACCAATTTGAGAATTTTTCGGATTTTTTTCGAAATCTTTTTAATATTTTTTTCGAAATTTTTTTTGTTAATCGAGGTTGGTGCAACACCCCTCGACAAATATTTTTCTTTCTTTATCCCGCACTACTATTCCAAGACCAAGTCTTGGGATATTTCTCTCTCTTTTTCTTAGTTTCAGATAAATGGCCATCCAAGAAGGCTACAGCATTGCAAGACCACCTCTCTTCAGTGGGGAGGACTTCTCCTACTGGAAGAGCAGAATGGAGGTCCACCTGAAAACTCAGGTGGACATGTGGATAATCATCCTGTCCGGACTGGAGATTCCAAAAAATGCTAAAGGAGTACCTTAAACCTACACGGAGTGGGACACCACTCTGAAACGGAAAATTGAAGCTGATGCAAAGGCGACCCAGACCCTCCAATGCGGCTTAACAAAAGAAGAGATAAACCGGGTGGGTCCTTTCAACAGTGCCAAGCAGCTGTGGGGGAAACTGATCGAGCTGCACGAAGGAACATCAGACACTCGGATCAGCAAGAGAGATCTGCTCCTGAACAAGTTGTATACGATCAAAATGACCGACAACGAAACAGCAGCTCAACTTCACACCTGAATTCAAGAATTAATGAATGGACTACACACCATCGATTACAAGGTAGAAAACCGTGACCTAATAAGGTATGCTTTAAATGCTTTCCCAAGAAATACCTTGTGGGCATCTATGGTAGATGCATACAAGGTTTCAAGGGACCTTTCAAAAATTAAATTAGATGAATTATGTAACGCCGTGTTTTTTTTTCTTTCCATAAAGCGGTGTTATGTTAACATGAGTAGGGCAGGTAGACATCATAAGGCAGCGGAATAACTTTAATCTTACACATACATGCACCTACTACCATTCCTAACATAATGACATGGGAACTTGGCATATTGACTTCATACTTAGCATCATATTATGTCATACTTAACATCATGTCATAGAGTCACATAAGTCATCATTCAAGCACATAAGTAGCAAAGGTAAAGTTCTAGTATAAGATGAGTAAACATATTGTTTTCTTGGCCAAGTCACTACCACACACATGCATTCTTGCCCTCCTGCTGCTTCCTTATTGTCCCCTTGCGTGATCTGCGGTATAAGGAAAATAAGACTATAAGCACACAGGCTTAGTAAGACTCTTTCCTACTCACTAAAACCAATCATCACTTAATCATGAGTACATGAAACATTAACATAACTTGGTGCTCTACATAAAACATAAGTATCTAAAATCATTTAGCATGACCTAGTTCTTACATAGTACATGGACATAAGATTTCACTTAACATGGCATGAACATAAACATAAGTAAACATTCTTAGCATGACATGATACATGGCATAAACGTAAACATAAGTAAACATTCTTAGCATGGCATGATACATGGCATAAACGTAAACATAAGTAAACATTCTTAACATGGCATGATACATGACATAAACGTAAACATAAGTAAACATTCTTAGCATGGCATGATATATGGCATAAACATAGGCATGCTTCCTATCATATCATATGGGCATCTTCTTAACATAACCATAAGCATAAATCGTTTACTATCATGCATATTTCTTGACATGAAACATAAGCACAAGACATTACTATCATGGCATAATGCACAGCATGGATGAATGCATGAGTCAAATGCATATACATAAGGATGCTTAACTTTTAAAATCATACTTTTAAATACTTAAACATAATCATCACATCATTGGGGTCCCCGGCTTGTACCACATACATACATCATGTGCGCACATCCCTAAGTAAATACGAGGTAGCTAGCCTCGACCTACTAGGGTAAGGACAGCATAGTCGGTAGTCCCAGAACCGAGGCATTCTTCAGGTGCCCATCCTTGTTGCACAACTTCGGTTGTGCCAGAACCGTGGACAGCATAGTCGGTAGTCCAGAACCGGGGCATTCTTAAGGTGCCCATCCCTTGGACCCATACTTCGGTCCGGTACAAGCCCACTCATAAAGTAAAATACTTTACATGCTTCATCATTCATAAGACATTCATGGCATATTTAATATAGTATAACCTTGTTACATGAAGCATGACTTAAAACATGCTTGTCCTTTAATTGTTCATTCTTAATGCATAGCATCATGATGCCTTGAAGGCATGAGCATTATCTTCATTGATAAACATGGCATGCATCTTCTTTCATAAAACATGGCATGCATCATCATTCATAAAATATGGCATGCATCTTCATTCATAAAACATGGCATGCATCTTCATTCATAAACATGGCATGCATCTTCTTTCATAAAACATGGAATGCATCATCATTCATAAAACATGACATGCATCTTCATTCATAAAACATGGCATGCATCTTCATTCATAAAACATGGCATGCATCTTCATTCATAAAACATTATTCTTATTCATAGTGCTTGCATGATCATGGCATATAAGGTAAGCATTGTATTATGTTCATTGAACATGACATGTTTACATAGACTATTATCCAAATCCATAGAGCTTGCATGATCATGATACATGAGGTAAGCATTGCATTTCATACATAAGCATGGTATCTATCACAAGCATGCATAGGTAGGACTTCCATAAACATGCTACCTACTATCCAAGTGCATGGCATAGAACGTAAGACATTCGGGAATAAACCCTATTCAGCATGGCATCTAATCATAACATACAAACATGAAACATGGTGCTTAAGGTTAGGGTTATCGGTAACTTAATTTCTACCACATGCTTGAACCTTTATACATACTTCATAATAAACCATAAACCATCATTCTTCAAACCCTAACTCCTCCCAAACCCTGGTTACCTTGCTTGGCCGAAACCTATAAGGGAGAAGTCCCATCATTCAATAACATGTAAAGTAGCATAAGGAAAAAGGAACAACCATACACTACATCTAAGGCCATAAGAAGCCATTAAGGCTCATGATTAGGGTTTACCCTAACCTTTAGCCCTATTTTTTCTAAGGTTGGCCGAAACATGTAAGGGTCATGGGTTCATGAATAAATTCATAAAATTTCCAATTAATCATCTAACACCTTCCATACCATACCATAGGAGTCATTAGGACCCTTACTTGGGGTAAGCCCTAACTCCTTGCCCTAGAACCTTCTTGGCCGAAACCCTTAGGGACACAAGACCTTGTGAAAATTCACACAAATCCCTTCAACCTCCCCTTGTATCATAAGGGTACACAAGATACATAATTGAAGGGTTAAATCCAACCCTAGCCATGGAATCCTTATGGTGGTCCCAACCCTAAAGGGTCTTAGGGTACTCCAAAAATTTCCAAAAATTATATTTATTCTATAAACATCATGAGAACACATTAGAAAGCATGATTAAGATTTTTAACATCATCATGGCCCCAAAAACCCTAGTGGCCGAAAGTCATAGGGGTCCAAATCATGGTTTCTTCAACATCAAACCCAAACCAAACTTTATATTATGCTAAACATCAAGGAGAACTATTATACCATAGGTGAGAGAGTCTTAATTTGGTTGATCTCGATTATAGACCTTAGATTTGGGAGAAGGATGAAGATCTTGTTGCCTCATTACCACCCCTAGCCTTTGTACCCTTGTAGAAGCCTTGGATCTTGGAGATGGAGCCTTAGGTGGACCTTTTCCAAGGAAGAATCCCCCCTTGGGGTTTCGGCTAGGATGAGGAAGGGGGAGAAGAGGAGGGCTTGGTGGATGAAAAGAAGAGAAGTACCTCCCAAGTATTAAGTTATCTCCCATTTATGCTCAATGAAGAGGGCAAATGAAGAGACATGGTGCCTCCTCTCATGTGACTCTTCCTTTCCCCAAGCCTTAACTAAAATCCACTTCATTCCCTCATAGCACACCCTTGCTAGGTGAATTGGTTAGTGCATGCATGGTTGTATAAGAGGTCCAAGGTTGAATCCTTGGTGCATGTACTAATTTTCTATTTTATTTTCTATTATTTCAAAAATTCCTTAAAAATTTCCCCATAATTATGTTAATATTTCTCATTAAAACCCCTTTATATTTCTATTAATTTTTACCTAAAATTCACCCACAATCATGGTACTAGAAAGCCCATATAAGGCCCATTAGTGCTTATTTTTCCCAATTTAAGTGAGAAAACATGAATTTCTAGGCTAAAATTCGTATTAATATTTCTAGGTCCCTCGGAAAATTATCTAGGCATGCTCAATATTTTAATGAAATATTAAGAAAATTTTCCGGGTCGTTACAAATTATTCTCTGAATTAGAATTACATGAGCAGACTAACTGCACCCTGGCCGAGAAAGGCATTGCCTTTATTGCAGGTAAATCTGAAAAGAAATCCAATAAGAAACCTCAACCAACACCTGAGTCTGAATCAGACTCAGACTCTGAAGACGAAGGAGATCGACCAAAGCTGGTCCGACTGGCAGGAAACTACTACAAGGAATTAAAGAACCAAACCAACAGAAGGAAAGCCAGTCGAAGAAAGGATGAACCAGCTGAACCCGCAAATGAAAAGAGCAAGCCCAACGTGACCTGCTACGAGTGCAAGAAGAAGGGCCACTACAAGACCAAATGTCCTAACTTGAAGGAAGCAAAGAAGACAAGGATTCTAGAAAGCACTTCAAGCAACATGGGACGAGTCCTCCTCTGAAGAAGAAGAAGAGGTCCCACAATAGAACCTACTTGCACTAACCACCTCAGAAGAAGTCGAGACCGAGTCAGAGTCAGAATAGGACAACGGCAGACTGACATTTTCAGAGGAAGGCGAAATCAAGGTAAGTGGTTTTACTAGAAGTCAATTAAATGAATTAATCTCTTACCTTTCTCGAGATTTGGCGAAAGCTAAACTCCGAATCGAATCCCTCCGATAGGAAGTAAAACTCCTGAAAGAGGGAGCTGACCCTAAACCCTTAACTGAGAAGGTTCAAGAAGGAACCTCTACTCAAGTTGAAAAACTTGAGAAAGAGAACTCCTCCATGAAAACTCAGGTTAAGGATCATAGATCAGCGTTAGAACGATTTACTTCTGGTTCCAAGAATCTTGACATGATTCTTGGAAAACAGAAATCGGTTCTAAATTGATCCGGACTAGGCTACAGAACCAAATCTAGACAAAGATCCTACTTTGTTGTACTGAACCAGTCCAGACCTAAAATTCATGCATGGGTACCTAAACTATGCCTGAACAAACAAATTGGATCAAATCAATATTGGATCCCCAAGGACAAGATTCACATCTTGCCAGACCATTATCGTGGCTTTAGTCCAGAGGGAGCCAAATTGAAAACAATATTTATTGTTAGATAAAATTCAATTCTTGCTTGCAATTTGCATGATTGATTGTTTACTTAATTTTTGCAATTTACCATGTTTAGATTTAGAAATGGGTAGTTTAAGGACTGAACCAACTTAACTGAAATTTGACAACATAGTATTGGGTGGAGGTGAGATGATAGTACGTTAGGGAAACCAATTCTAATAAGGTCAAGTATTCTCTACTTGGTCTCTTTAGACTGGTGAAACTAGCCGAAGCTACCGATCCAAGACCCAAACTAGTTGACCAGAATTTTTCAAAGACTAATTTTGAAAATGAAATTTCATTAAAAGGCTTTGTCAAGGAAAGGGTTGATGATCCAATAAGGCTACGGCCACAGAAGGCCTAGTGCCTCGCCAAGACCTGGAAACCAATTTTTAAAATTCAAATTCAAATTATTCTTTGTCAAATTCAAATCTAACATAAATTTTTCAGTCAGTTGTAGATTTAAACATTCTTTTCAAAATAAATTCAATTGTTTTCAAAATTAATTAAGTTTTTCAAAATAAATCATATTTTTCAAAAAATTCTTTTATCAAAACCTGTCTCACAAAACATATAAGGCTAAAGTGGTTGAAAACCCTAGATTTGGGTGAGACAGACTAGGCAGTGAAAATCAATTTAAGCAATTCCTGACTCTAATTGGATCCAAATCAACAAAACTCTTTATGTGTAGGAACATAAAGATTTGGACCAATGGATGTTGGATAGCGGTTGCTCCAGACACATGACTGGAGATAAATTGAAATTCACCAAACTCAAGTTCAAGAACCTAGGCTCAGTGGCATTTGGCAACAATGCTACACTCAAAGTAATTGGGTCAGGTAATATTGAACTTAAATCTGACTTTATTATTAAGAAAGTTCTTTTGGTTGAAAACTTCAATTTTAACCTACTTAGCATAAGTCAGTTATGTGATTCTGGTTATATAGTTACCTTTAACAATTCTAACTGCCTGATTAGAAACGTACAAGACACAGAAATCATGCTTAAGGGCACTAGGAAAAATAATGTTTACACTATAAACTTTCCCCTAGTACCTAAATACATGTTAACTCAGTTAGAACAATCAAACCTCTAGCATAGGAGACTAGGTCACACCAACTTAAGAATTATTTCAAAAATCACCCAACTTGGCCTAATTAAAGGTATTCCCAAGATTAAAAATCATGAAAACCTAATATGTGAATCTTGCAATAAAGGTAAACAAACCAGATCTAATCACAAACTAATTCTGTCTGATCTAACTCAAACCACACTTGAGCTCCTGCACCTTGACCTATTTGATTCACATGGAGTCAAGTCACGAAGCGGAAGCCGGTACTGCTTAGTAATAGTTGATGATTACTCTAGGTTTACCTGGGTTAGGTTCCTAAAGACCAAAGATGAAACCCTAAACCTACTTAATGAATTCTGTAAGTTGATTGAAAATCAAAACGATACTAAAATCAAAAGACTTAGGAGTGACCACGGGGGAGAATTTGAAAATCAACGGTTCGAGGAATTCTGTAAGGTAAATGGATACATACATGAATTTTTGTGTCCTAGAACCCCCCAACAAAATGGGATAGTCGAAAGGAGAAATAGAACACTACAGGAAGCCGCTAGGGCTATGCTCAATGAATTTAACTTAGCAAACCAATATTGGGCAGAAGCAATTAGTACGGCTTGCTACATCCAAAATAGGGTCCTAATTAACAAGCGACACAACAAAACACCCTATGAACTATATTACCATAGACTTCCAAATCTACACTACCTAAGGGTCTTTGGATGCAATGTCCATATCCTAAATGTCAAAGACTACTTAGAAAAATTCTAGTCTAAGTCAACCCCAGGCATCTTCTTAGGATACTCAACAACAAGTAGAGCCTATAGGGTTTACAACAACCAAACCAAGAAAATCAAAGAAACAACCAACATAATATTTGATGAAGAAATTAACTCAAATCCAAATCAAACTTCATCAAACACTAATCAAGAAGATAATCAACAAATTGGTGAATCCTTAATTGAACCTATAAACGAACTAACCATTGAACCAACTAGTGAGTCAAATGAACCAATTATTGAACCAATAATCGAACCAGCTCAAAGAGTTGAATCAAATAGTGAACCAAACTGACCAGCCGGAGCTGAGGCTGAACCAAGCTCTAGAAAATCCAAGAAACCCAGACTCAGTCACCCAACCGATCAAATAGTGGGTGATCCAACTCTAGGAGTCAGGACTAGATCCTCCTATAGAAACCTTAGTCAAATAGCAATGATCTCAAAAATAGAACCTAAAACTATAAATGAAGCACTACCAGATCCTGATTGGATCATAGCTATGCAAGAAGAATTAGCCCAATTTGAGAGGAACCAAGTCTGGTAACTAGTACCTAAACCTGAAGGTAAGTCCATCATTGACACTAAGTGGGTCTTTAGGAATAAGCTAAATGATCAAGGAGAAATAGTCAGAAACAAAACCCGCTTAGTAGCAAAGGGATTCAGCCAAGTAGAAGGGTTAGATTACGATGAAACATATGCCCCAGTAGCTAGACTTGACTTCATTAGGATGTTATTAGCCTTTGTATCCCATAAAGGATTTAAGCTATACCAAATGAATGTAAAGTCAGCCTTTCTAAATGTTAGTGATATGAGAGAAGTGTCCTAAGGCAATCGCCTTATGATTGTAAATATTTATTTTAATAAATGATAATTCACTATTTGAGTATACATGTTTGTGTATTTGATTGGGATCTTAAACTCATCTACTGAATGTCCGCAATACAATTCACAGCATAAGAGAATTTGTGATGGGATCACAACTAGTGATTATCTCTACATGTGCAATTGTGAAGTATCGAAAATATCCCTAGTTGATTAATTGATAAAAACGGACACTATCAATTCTGTTGAGACTAGCATGGGTTATTCTCTAATCAGCTGATTCTCACTGGCTGGTGACATTGAGATGTCTGGAGATAAACATGGATGCTAGTTAAGGGAACTAGTTCATTGGAGTGACTAGCTGTAAAATTTCACATGGTAGTCTATAAATAGACAGGTCAGTGAAGTTCTTACCGCAGCTTAAGTGCGATGTTCCTTTGACTTGCGGTGTTCAAGTCATCTTGGTCATGGAGACTTATACTTTAACATCTTAAGCAAGCATCTCCAAGGAGGTGTGGACCCAGGATGGTTGGGTATAAGCCGAAGTGCCCGAAGATGTTTGAACAGCCTACAAAGGATTCACCACTCCTTGCGAGGAGATGTATACCCAGGCCTATCCTCGGATTTTTACTCAAAGCCTCTGGCCAGAGCATGTCATGTTTAGAGTATGAGTCTCTTAAATACATGAGAGTAATTAGAAATCCAAAGGACGAGAAAGACACTACTTGGGCTAGGTGTGACATAGTCAGCCTATTGGGGACTGACACACATAGACCGTGTCCTGAACCAAGTGGGTATAAGATGGTGAAGGGAATGAGGCATGATTCATTAGAGCTGCTAAAGGGTTTCAGAATTACTTCTGAGGTCAACCGTTGATCTTTCGATTAATTGGGGGTCATGATGTACTACTAGATGCCACTCATGATCGTTCTATAATTGGTTAATTATAGACGGCCAACATAAATCGAAAGACTATTTAGTCACACGCACTACGAGTAATCCGAGGGATTTAAAATGAGTTGAAAATTAGATTTTCCAATCAAGAGAAATAAGTCGAATTCTGAATTTATCAGAGGCGCATGGGAAGCTTAAAATGGCTAAGTCTTTTGAAGGCTTATCGGGCGAATTAAATGAGTTTAATTCGCGATGGATTTGGGCTTAATGTGGTCGGCCAAAGAGGGTGCCCACCCTCTTTGGTTGGCCGGCCACCACATGGAGGAAAAACCAATTAATTTGGTTTAATTAATAAAATAAATCTAGCGCGATTTGTTTTATAAATTATGGATAAATAAATTTGTATAAAGAAATTTATATAAAAAAGTTTATAGAAATTTATTCTTTTTTATGGAAATTAAAATGATCCATGGAATGGTTTATTTTAATTTTATAAAATCAATTATGAATTGATTTTTCCATAATAAGAAAAATTTGTAAATTTCTTGTAAAATTTATTTCATAATAAAAGGAGAGATGTATTTGTTTTATTATAAAGTTAGTTATAATAAAACTTGGCTTAAACGGAATAATTCATAAGAAAATTTATAGGATAAATTTCTTATGAAAATTCTGTTAAGAGAGAGACTTGGCAAGGGAGAGACTACTATATAAAGGAACCAAAGGCAAGCCTTGAATTCCCAATAGAGTTATCAAGAGATTAATTCTCTCCCTCTCTCTTTAATCTCTCCCTCTCCTTCTCCTTTCCTCCTAGGGCCGGCGCCCCTTGCACCCCCTAGGGCCGGTGCCCACCCCACCTAGGGCCGGCGCACCATCCTCTCCTTCCAAGGGTTGCCGTGGGTTATCATCACCAAGAAGGAGCCAAAGAAGAAGAAGAAGAAGCGGATCGCAACTCCTTCCTTCCCGGAATTTAGATTCCATTTCTTGGTGGTTAGTTTCCTTTCTTCTCTCTTGATCATCTAGTTGTGCCTTTAGAGAATCTAGTAGTTCTCGTCGGCACAAAACCTGTGACTTTGCGAAGTCATCCTAAAGAGAACTCGGCGTGGACGCGAATAGAGGCGGAGCTTCCAAGGGACGCTACGGTTGGATCGCGTCCCTTACTTCGAGTTACGCGAGGTACTAAGTAAATTAGTTTACTTTTCCGTAAAGTTTTAATTTATGATCATGTCCACACATCATAAGGTTGCATGCTAGATACGTGGTTAAAATAATTTAAAAAATTATTTTATGCTAATTCTTCCGCTGCACGTAAAAATCTTAAATTTTACGAACCCGTATCCTTGTCAACATGCACCCGGTCCCAACACTAAATGGATTCATTAAAGAAGAAGTTTATGTAGGACAACCCCCTGGGTTTGACGACTTAAAAAGACCTGACCACGTTTACAAACTTACTAAAGCACTATATGGACTAAAACAAGCACCTAGGGCCTGGTATGAACGCTTATCAACTTACTTAATTTCTAAAGAATTTAAACAAGGATAAATTGACTCAACCTTATTTATTAAGACACTAGGAAAAGACATATTTATTGCCCAAATCTACGTAGATGATATAATTTTTGGATCCACCAACTCAAACTTTCTAAAAGAATTTATCAAAATAATGGAAAATGAATTTGAAATGAGCTTAGTTGGTGAGCTTAACTTTTTCATAGGATTACAAATTAAACAAACTAGGGATAGAAACTATGTCCATCAATCCAAATACGCTAAGGAGCTAATAAAGAAATTTAAAATGGATAACTCTAAAAGTAAAAGTACCCCCATGGCGACCAATATAAAAATAGATAGTGACCCTGATGGAAAACCAGTAGACCTTAAACTCTATAGAAGCATGATTGGAAGTCTACTGTACCTTACAACAAGCAGACCTGACATCCTTTTTGCTGTAGGAATGTGTGCTAGATACCAAACCTGTGGTAAGGAAATTCACCTAGCCGCCCTAAAAAGAATATTAAGATATGTCAAGGGCACCCTAAATGTAGGGATTTGGTATCTTAGGACCTCAACCTTCGACTTGTCAGGATACTCGGACTCTGACTACGCAGGCTGTAAATTAGATAGAAAGAGCACAAGTGGAAGCTGCCAACTATTAGGAAATAGTCTAGTAAGTTGGTGCAGCAGAAAACAACACTGTGTCCACTACTGAAGCTGAGTATGTTGCCTTAGGAGAGTGTGTAGCACAACTTTTATAGATGATGCACACTCTTAAGGACTTCCAGCTCAATTACACCCAAACCCAGGTTTTTATTGACAATATAAGCTCAATTAATCTAACTAAAAACCCAGTCCAACATTCCAGAACTAAACACATAGAAGTTAAACACCATTTTGTAAGAGATCATGTAGCCATGGGTGAGATAGTCCTTAAGCATGTAGACTCTAAATCCAACTTAGCTGACATATTCACCAAACCCCTACCTGAGTCTGAGTTCAGCTCACTAAGAAGGTAGTTAGGATTATGCTTGGTAGAATAGGTTTACTTTACTTTTTGGTTTTTCTACTACTTTACTCATTTCAAAATCAGTTTTAAAGTAGTGTTAAAAATGCTTTCAAAAATCAGCTTTTACATAGTTTTGAAAATTTTTAAATATTTTTTGACTTAGTTTTAATTTAAAAATACCCCCCTTCAAAACTAGGGCTTTTTCGTAAAATGGACTTAACCTAGGCCCCACCCTAGAACTGCATGCACCTATAGATTTAGAAGTCAGCATCTCACAAGCACCTTAGAGTTCTTTTGATTGATAACCTAGAATGGGTTGAGATGCTTAGGTCTTTGCCTTAATTCAAGATGCTTTAAGTCAGTGCATCTACAGTAATTAGGGCACTAAATACAACCTACACAGTAATCAAGTTAAGTGTCAAGTTTAGAAAATCTAACTTGAACAGAACACTTAACTTGACTAACCCTAGCGAAAATTACTGCTTATAGCAGTTAGTAAGTAGCTAATTGGGTTAGACAGGACCCTAAAAGAGACTGATTTGGTTTAATTCATATCCTGAACTGGTTCATTACAGCAAATTATGCAATTTATTCTTATGCAATTTGTTTATCCTGTTTCTGCTATACTTCTCTATTTTTGATATATGGCAAAGGGGGAGAGATAGGAAAGGAGAGTTTAAAATGTTTCTCTAAACCCAAAATTTCAAACTCACTCTTTACTCAAAAAGTACTTAATTCATTAAAAAATACTAAGGTTATTCTAAGTATTTAGCTTTCAAAACTTTCTTAGTACTTTAAACTTAAGTTTTCAAAATTCCTTTAAGCACTTTAAACTTAAGCTCTCAAAATCCTTCTTAAAGTTTTCAAAAAGGTTTTCAAAATCATTCTTATGTTTTCAAAATCATTCTTAAAATTTTCAAAATCCTTCTTAAACTTAAGTTTTCAAATTTGTCTAAATATTTAAACTTAAATTCTCCTACAAGTGTAACTTATTTTGGAAAATACAGTTTCTGTTGAAAATTATTCTAAGTAAATCCAACTTTAGACTTAGAATTTATTGACAAAAACCCCACGAGCTTTTGAAAAATCTAGGGGGAGATTCCTTCCAGGAGGAGGGAACAAAATTTTATTTTACTTGTTCTGATTAACTTAACTTTTTGAACCAGGGTTGCCATAAATCAAAAAGGGGGAGATTGTTGGTGCAGAAAGCACCCAAGTCAAACCTGTGTTTTGATAATGGCAACAGGGCTCAAAAGTTAAGGTATAATGTTTATCTAACATGTTACTCAAGTGTGCAGGCAAAGCCCTAGCAAAGGACTGCTAGGCACCTGGCGAAGGAATGCCAGGATACAAAGCCCTAGCAAAGGACTGCTTGGCACCTGGCGAAGGAATGCCAGGATACAAAGCCCTAGCGAAGGACTGCTAGGCACCTGGCGAAGGAATGCCAGGATACAAAGACCTAGCGAAGGACAGCTAGGCACCAGGCGAAGGACAGCTTGGTATTGAAGACCTGGCAAAGGATAGCTAGGCACCTGGCGAAGGACTGCCAGGCAAAGTCCAAC
>JAGFNQ010006248.1:0-78391 GCA_024364735.1 Boesenbergia rotunda | reverse complement strand
TCCTGGTCCACACCTCCTTAGAGATGCTTGCTTAAGATGTCAAAGTATAAGTCTCCATGACCAAGATGACTTGAACACCGCAAGTCAAAGGAACATCGCACTTAAGCTGCAGTAAGAACTTCATTGACATATCTATATGTAGATTACCATATGAAGTTTTACAGCTAGTCACTCCAATGAACTAGTTCCCTTAACTAGCATCATGTTTATCTCCGGACATCCCAATGTCACCAGCCAGTGAGAATCAGCTGATTAGAGAATAACCCATGCTAGTCTCAACAGAATTGATAGTGTCCGTATTTATCAATTCATCGACTAGGGACAATTTCAATACTTCACAATTGCACATGTAGAGATAATCACTAGTTGTGAATTCATCACAAATTCTCTCATGCTGTGAATTGTATTGCGGACATTCAGTAAATGAGTTTAAGATCTCAATCAAATACATGAACATGTATACTCAAATAGTGAATATTCATTTATTAAAGTAAATGATTACAATCATAAGATGATTGCCTTAGGACACTTCTCTCATATTACTAACAAACTCCCACTTGGCCTAATGCCAATCGCTACGGTATCCAATACCACAGGCTCTAACATGACCCTCAAATTTGCTTTGAGGCAAGGCCTTAGTTAAAGGATCCGCTAAATTCCTTTCAGTGGGAATTTTCTCAATTTGTATGTCATTCCTACTTATAATCTCTCTGATCAGATGATAGCGGCGAAGCACGTGTTTGGATCGCTGATGAGACCTTGGTTCCTTTGCTTGTACAATAGCTCCATTGTTGTCGCAGTAAACCAGTATTGCTTCTCAATGGTTGGAACCACACCAAGTTCTGAGACAAACTTCTTGATCCAGACTGCTTCTTTTGCTGCTTCCGAAGCCGCGATATATTCCGCTTCCGTGGTAGAATCCGCTACAGTGTCTTGCTTGGAACTTTTCCAACTTATTGCGCCTCCATTCAAAGTAAATATGTATCCAGACTGAGATTTGGAGTCATCCTTATCTGTCTAGAAACTGGCATCTGTATACCCACGTATTACCATATCTCCTTCTCCATATATTAGGAACACATCCTTAGTTCTTCTTAAGTACTTAAGGATTGTTTTGACAGCCGCCCAATGACCCATTCCTGGATCAGACTGGTATCTGCTCGTGACACTCAGAGCATACGATACATCGGGCCTAGTACATAACATGGCATACATGATAGATCCTATCGCGGATGCATAAGGAATCTTATTCATGCAAATCCTCTCGTCTTCTGTGCGCGGACACATAGACTTTGAAAGGTTGATCCCATGCCTGATGGGAAGGTAACCTTTCTTGGATTCCGACATGCTAAACCTTTTTAGCACTCGGTCTATATTTGTAGACTGCGAAAGACCAAGCAACCGTTTTGATCTATCTCTATAGATTCTAATCCCAAGGATATAGGTTGCTTCTCCCAGGTCTTTCATGGAGAAAGTTTTGGACAACCAAATTTTAACTGATTGTAAGACTGATATATCGTTTCCTATAAGCAATATGTCATCGACATATAGCACTAGGAATACGACTGCACTCCCACTAACCTTCTTGTACACACAAGGTTCGTCAGGATTTTGTGAGAAATCAAACTCTTTGATTGTCTCATCAAAACGGATGTTCCAGCTCCTGGATGCTTGCTTCAGTCCATATATGGATCGTCGAAGCTTGCATATTTTGGTTTTATCAACCGATGTGAAACCTTCAGGTTGTATCATGTATACATCCTCAAGCAGGTTTACATTAAGAAATGCTGTTTTCACATCCATTTGTCATATCTCATAATCATAATGAGCTGCTATGGCCAGGAGTATCCGAATGGATTTAAGCATAGCTACTGGCGAATAGGTTTCGTCATAATCAATTCCTTGTTTCTGACGATATCCTTTTGCCACTAATCTAGCCTTAAAGGTAACAACATTACCTTCCATGTCGGTTTTCTTCTTGAAAACCCACTTGCACCCTATGGGCTTAATCCCTTCAGGTGGGTTAACCAAGTCCCATACTTGATTTTCGTACATGGAATCCATTTCCGACTTCATGGCTTCAAGCCATTTGTCCCTTTCTGAACTTTTCAGAACATCTTCATAACTGATAGGTTCGTCGTCGTTCAATTCACTTATGAGAAATCCGTATCTCTCTGCAATATTGCGTGTCCTATCAGACCTACGAAGAGGTGGTGTTGTTTTAGGTTTAACTGATAGCTCATCATTATGAGTTATTGGTTGTGGGTCTAGACTAGGTGTCTCTGTAATGTCTATTGAAGTTTCTTGAACTTCATCAAGTTCAATGCCACTCCCACTGTTTTCTTGTAAAAGAAATTCTTTTTCCAGAAATACAGCATGCCTTGAAACAAACACCTTTTGTTCCAAGGGATGATAGAATTGGTAACCCTTTGTTTCCTTAGGGTATCCAATAAATAGACATTTATCAGACTTAGCATCCAATTTGTCTGATACAACCCGCTTCACATAAGCAGGACAACCCCATATCTTAAGGTGAGTTAAGTGAGGTTTCTTACTATTCCACGTCTCATATGGAGTAGTAGAGACTAACTTGGTCGGGACTCTGTTTAGCAAGTAAACAGCTGTCTTAAGTGCATAGCCCCAAAAGGATTTTGGAAGAGTTGCATGATTCATCATGGATCTAACCATGTCCATCAAGGTTCGGTAACACCTCTCAGATACACCATTATGCTGTGGTGTATACGGCGGAGTCCATTGAGACAATATCCCATTATCCCTAAGATAATCTTGAAACTCTTGACTCAAGTATTCACCACCCCGATCGGATCGAAGTATCTTAATACTTTTGCCAAGCTGTTTCTCTACTTCATTTCTGAACTCTTTGAATTTCTCAAAAGCTTCAGATTTGTGTTTCATCAAGAACACATACCCGAATCGTGAGTGATCATCGATAAAGGTGATGAAGTAGCTATAGCCTCCTTGTGCAAGAGTTGACATTGGTCCACATACATCAGTATGTATTAGACCAAGCAATTCTCCCACTGGATTACCTTTTCTGGAAAAGGGTAATTTGGCCATCTTGCCTTTTAAGCATGATTCACATGTATCAAATGAACCGGGTTCAAATGATTCCAGAATTCCACATCGGTGTAATTTGGTCATGCGTTTCTTACTTACATGGCCAAGACGACAGTGCCACGTATAGGAGTCTATTCGATTATCTATTCGAGCACATTTATTGCTAACTTCGATATTGAAAACATCACCGGATAAATCTAACGTGTAGATACCATTGCACAAAGTTCCGGTCCCATAAAGAACACCATTTAAAGTTATGTAACAACAATTGTTACTAAAAGTTAAATGATAACCTTTTTCATTCAAACATGAAATAGATACAATGTTCTTTATTAACGTAGGAACAAAATAACAATTATCCAATTCTAAGACACGTCCAGTAGGGAGCTTTAGCAAATATGTTCCGATGGCAACAGCAGCAATCTTTGCTCCATTTCCAACTCGCAGATTCGTTTCTCCCTTGACGAGTCTTCTTCTATTCCTTAGCCCCTGTATGTCATTACATATATGTGAGCTACACCCAGTATCAAGTACCCAGGTATCTGAGGAATTAGAGTGACATTCAATAACGAAGATACCTGAAGAGGATGGGGCATCGGATGCCTTCTTCTTCAAAGACTCAAGATAAACCTTGCAGTTTCTTCGCCAGTGACCCTCCTTGCCACAATGATGGCAAGTGCCTTTTGGTGTCTTTTCAGTCTTTTTGGCCTTTTTCTTCTTTCCTTTATTCTGTTCTTTGGCCTTCCTCTTAGAACCTTTCTTCGAGGAACCAACTAACAGTACCGTCTTCTGTTCCTGCTTTACAGAAGGCTCTATAGTCTTCAGCAGGTTGAGCAACTCAGGAATGGTAGTCTCCAGCTTGTTCATCCGATAGTTCATCACAAATTGTGAATAACTTTTGGGCAAACAATGCAGAATTAAGTCAATACTTAGTTCATGATCCATTGCAAAACCGAGTGTGCTCAGTCGCTCAATGTACCCCAACATCTTTAACACAAACTGTGAGGCAGAAGTGCCTTCCTGCATCCTAGAGGTGAAGAGGAGTCTGGAGACTTCGAACCTTTCGGATTTCGCCTGCTCTTCAAATAACTCATGAAGATGGAAGATGATGGTATAAGCATCCATATGCTCATGCTGCTTTTGCAGCTCAGGTACCATAGAGGCTAGCATGATGCAACTCGCAAGTTCAGAATCGGTCACATGTTTCTGATAGGCCACTAACTGGTCTGGAGTTGTATCTTCTGGAGGAGGGTTGGGAAGTTGATCTTCAAGGACATAAGCAAGCTTCTCTGCCTTGAGGACTATCCTCAGGTTTCGAAGCCAGTCCATGAAGTTTGTCCCAGTCAGTTTATTGGTGTCCAAAATGGAACGCAAATTCAGAGAAGACATGATCGAGTGATTATCCTAGAAATACAAATTGAGCTTATGTGAGAAGAATGATAAAGAATGCATCAACATACATTAATTAAATCCTATTTATTTTTCAAATTGAATAACCCTTTTTATCAATTCGGGAAATCGTAGAACACCTCCAAATAGGTTGATATCCAACCATAGATAAGAACAACCATGGCTGTGGCCATCAAGTTATTCTTAGCTATGAAGGTAGGTAATTATACCGATTACATATCACATATATGTAACTATCACTTTATGCTATCAACTAATTGAATGTTTGCATAAATCATTAGTTTGTTAACTCATTAACAAGTATGCAATAATATACATAGCACCCAACTGCACCTCTCTTTACATCGACCTTGGCTGTGGCACAACAAATCGATGCTCCAAGCTTAAGGCTGACCCATTAATCAAGAAATAGTTTTAATATGGTTGGAGTTCATTCAACCGTTTAGTCAGGCTTGGATGTGTCCAACAACCAAAACTAAGGATTGACCTCTGACTCTAACTATATTAATCATAAACTAATTCCATGGTTTGAACATGTTGAGGTTCAAGCCGGGCATGGATGTGTCCATCAACTCAAACGAGAAACAAAACTCCGGTTCTAACCATATTAATGGAAGGTGTCGGCCTTAATATTTTGTAAGGGGTTTTGGGTCTCATCCTTTCTTTTCTAAGCACATTCATGACATATAATTATGCATGTACTAACGATTTCCTTAATAAAGTATGTATGTGACTTAATTTATCAAGTCTCATTAATTAAATTAGGAACCGGATTTTCTAATTCTAATTTCATATTTTATTCAAGGAATTGTTTTGGGAAACAATTTCCTAAATTGTCATAATCAATTTCGGAAATAATATGTTTAAGACTTTGATTTCTCTAAATCAAATCTTATTAAATTAAGAGACAGATTCCCTTAATTCAACCACATATTATTTTCATGAAAATCTTATTTAAGAAAACTCTATAGGAAACCATTTTCCTAATTAATTTTGGAGACAATAATATGTAAGAGCATCACCTCTTAAATCAAATAAGGAAATTATCGTTTGAGAATTACCTCAAAATTTCCAAGATTTGATTACATATTTTATTTATGGATTTATTAATTTCAATAAATTATTTTCTTTGGGTGGCTCCCCGAGGCTCAGATACCCAAAAAAAAGAATTTGTTGTAAATCTAATTTGGTCCGCTCTCCGAGGCGTAACCAAATTAAACATGACAATTTTATTCAAAATAGGAAATTAAATTACAACAACTAACTTTAAATTGGACGGCTCCCCGAGGCTCAATCCAAAATAAAGAATTTTGTTAATAATTTAAAACCAATTTAAATTTAATTGTCAATTAATAATCCATAAATTTGTCTAGACTTTCTTGAAAGAAAGTGCCCAAAATTGCGAGATTTCTTAATAGGTTTTCAGAATAATTGTAAGTTTCTGGTAGAAAGAAAACTTACATATTTCCAAAATTGGAAATTTTCCAAAATAGGAAATTTCTAAAATTGGAAAGTTTCCAAAAATGGAAAGTTTTCACAATTATCATAAAATTTCAGAAACTAGGATATTTCAAAAGTTTGCGAAATTTCATGAGGATTTCCAAACATTGAAATTCCTAAATCTAAAATTTATCATAATTAGAAAGTTTCCATAATTGGAAAATTTTTCAAAATTGAGATCATGACAAAGTTTTCCGCAAAACAATTATATGATTATATCGAACACTAACCGGCTCTGATACCACTGTTGGGACCGGGTGCATGTTGACATGGATACGGGTTCGTAATTTTAAAGTTTAATTACGTGCAACGGAAGGTTTAGCATAAATAATTTCTTAAATTATTTTAACCACGTATCTAGCATGCAACCTTAAGTTGTGAAGATATGATCATAAATTAAAATTTTGCAGAAAGTAAACTAATTTACTTAATACCTCGCGTAACTCGTAGAAAGGGACGAGATCCAACCGTAGCGTCCCTTGGAAGCTCCGCCTCTATTTACGTCCACGTCCGAGTCCTCTTCGGGATGACTTCGCAAAGCCACGAGTTTCGTGCCGACAAGAACTACTAGATTCTCCAAAGGCACGACAAGAATATCAAGAGAGGGAGATGGAAGACTAACCACCAAGTAACAGAATCAAGATCCGGGAAAGGAAGGAGTTACGACCCGCTTCTTCTTCTTCTTTGGCACCTTCTTGGTGGAGGAGGCTCACGGCAACCCTAGGAGGTGCGCCGGCCCTAGAGGATGAAGAGGGCGCCGGCCCTAGAGGAGGGAGAGGGAGAGGGAGAGAAGGAGAGAGAGAGAGAGCTTGCTTCTTTAACTCTTGATTGGAATTCAAGTCTTGCCTTGGTTCCTTTATATAGTAGCCTCTCCATTGCCAAGTCTCCCCTTTAACGGAATAAATTTTCATAAGAAATTTATCTTATAAATTTTCCTATGAATTATTCCGTTATGCCTTGTTTTATTATAACTAAATTTATAATAAAACAAACACATCTCCCCTTTTATTATGGAATAAATATTCACAAGAAATTTATTATATAAATTTTTCTTATCATGGAAAAATCAATTCATAATTGATTTTATAAAATAAAATAAACCAATCCAAGGTTTATTTTAATTTCCATGAAAAAAATCTCTTTATATAAATTTCTTTATATATAAATTTATTTATCCATAATTTTATAAAACAAATCGCGCTTGATTTATTTTATAATTTAAACCAAATAAATTGGTTTCCCTCCTTGTTGTGGGCGGCCAAACCAAAGAGGGTGGGGATCCTCTTTGGCCGGCCAAACCAAGCCTCCTCCTCGCGAATTAAACTCATTTAATTCGTCCAATAAGCCTTCAAAAGACTTAGCCATTTTATGCTTCCGGTGCGCTTCTGATAAATTCAGATTCGACTTATTTCTCTTGATCGGAAAATCCAATTTTCAACTCGTTTAGATTCCCTCGGATTACTCGTAGTCCGTGTGACTAAATAGGATTTCAATTTATGTTGGCCGTCTATAATCAACCAATTATAGAACGATCATGAGTGGCACCTAGTAGTACATCATGACCCCCAATTAATCGAAAGATCAATGGTTGACCTCAGATATAATTCTGAAACCCTTCAGCAGCTATAATGAGTCGTGCCTCATTCCCTTCACCATCTTATACCCACTTGGTTCAGGACACGGTCTATGTGTGTCAGTCCCCACTAGGCTGACTACGTCACACCTAGCCCAAGTAATGTCTTTCTCGTCCAACGGATTCTAATTACTCTCATGTTTCCTAGATATTCATACTCGGAACATGTTGTGCTCTGGCCAGAGGCTTCGAGTAACAATCCAACAATAGGCCTTGGGTATACATCTCCTCGCAAGGAGTGGTGAATCCTTTGTAGGCTGTTCAAACATCTTCGGGCACTTTGGCTTATACCCAACCATCCTGGGTCCACACCTCCTTAGAGATGCTTGCTTAAGATGTCAAAGTATAAGTCTCCGTGACCAAGATGACTTGAACACCGCAAGTCAAAGGAACATCGCACTTAAGCTGCAGTAAGAACTTTCATTGACATATCTATATGTAGATTACCATATGAAGTCTTACAGCTAGTCACTCCAATGAACTAGTTCCCTTAACTAGCATCCATGTTTATCTCCGGACATCCCAATGTCACCAGCTAGTGAGAATCAGCTGATTAGAGAATAACCCATGCTAGTCTCAACAGAATTGATAGTGTCCGTATTTATCAATTCATCGACTAGGGACAATTTCAATACTTCACAATTGCACATGTAGAGATAATCACTAGTTGTGAATTCATCACAAATTCTCTCATGCTGTGAATTGTATTGCGGACATTCAGTAAATGAGTTCAAGATCTCAATCAAATACATGAACATGTATACTCAAATAGTGAATATTCATTTATTAAAGTAAATGATTACAATCATAAGGCAATTGTCTTAGGACACTTCTCTCATATTACTAACATAACCAGCATCTCTACATCACATTCTAAAAAGCTTAAGTGGGGTTTGACCCCTAGGAAAGATTAAATTATTGCTAAGAGAAATTGAACCCAAGACCTCGAAAACAGACGCTGTCAAACTTACCAGTTGGGATAAAGGTCGGAGACATGAGTGTAGCATTGTTGCCAAATGCTACTGAGCCTAGGTTCTTGAACTTGAGTTTGGTGAATTTCAATTTATCTCCAGTCATGTGTCTGGAGCACCCGCTATCCAGCATCCATTGGTCCAAATCTTTATGTTCCTACACATAAAGAGTTTTGTTGATTTGGATCCAATTAGAATCAGGAATAGCCTAAATTGATTTTCACAGCCTAGTCTGTCTCACCCAAATCTAGGGTTATCAATCACGTTAGCCTTATAGGTTTTGTGAGACAAGTTTTAATAGATAGAATTATTTTGAAAAATTATTATTTATTTTGAAAAAGTTAAATTAATTTTGAAAACAGTTGATTTTGAGTTTATTTAATAAAATGTTTGAATCTATAATTAACTGAAAATTTATGTTAGATTCGAATTTTACAAAGAATAATTTGAATTTGAATTTCAAAAATTGGCTTCCAGGTCTTGGCGAGGCACTAGGCCTTCTCTGGCCGTAGCCTTATTGGATCATCAACACTTTCCTTACAACGCCTTTTAATGAAATTTCATTTTCAAAATTACTTTTTGAAAAATTCTGGTCTAACTAGTTTGGGTCTTGGATCGGTAGCTTCGGCTAGTTTTACCAGTCTAAAGAAACCAAGTAGAGTATACTTGACCTTATTAGAATTGGCTTCCCTAACGTACTATCATCTCACTGCCACCCAATACTATGTTGTTCAAATTTCAGTTAAGTTGGTTCGGTCCTTAACCTAACCAGCCCTAAGTCTAAGCATGGTAATATTGCAGAAATTAAATCAACAAGCAATCATCCAATTTGAAAACAAGAATTGAAATTTATCTAACTATAAGTATTGTTTTTAGTTTGGCTCCCCCTGGACTAAAGCCACGATAATGGTTTGGCAAGATGTGAATCTTGTCCTTGGGGATCCAATACTGATTTGATCCAGTTTGTTTGTTCAGGCACAGTTTGGGTACCCATGCCTGAGTTTTAGGTCTGGACTAGTTCAGTACAGCATAGTATGATCTTTGTCTAGATTTGGTTCTATAGCCTAATCCAGATCGATTTAGAACCGACTTCTGTTTTCCAAGAATCATGTCAAGACCCTTGCAACCAGAAGTGAACCGTTCTAAGGCTGTTTTGAGGTCCTTGTCTTGTGTTTTCAAGGAGGAGTTCTCTTTCTCAAGTTTTTCAACTTGAGTAGAGGTTCCTTCTTGAACCTTCTCAGTCAAGGATCCAGAGTCAGCTCCCTCTTTCAGGAGTTTTACTTCCTGTCGGAGGGATTCGACTCGGATTTTGGCTTTTGCCAAGTCTCGAGAAAGATATGTAATTAATTCGTTTAATTGACTTCTAGAAAAACCACTTACAGTGATTCCGCCATCCTCTGAAAACATGAGTTTGCCGTTGTTCGACTCCACTTTGACTCGGTCTCGATTTCTTCTGAGGCGGTTAGTGCAAGCAGGTTCGACTGTGGGGTCTCTTCTTCTTCTTCTGAGGAACACTTGTCCCACGTTGCTTGAAGAGTCTTCTTTCTTCTTGCTTTCTTGGCTTCTTTTAGGTTAGGGCATTCCGATTTGAAATGACCCTTTTTGTTGCATTCGAAACAAGTCACACTTGATTTGTTCTTCGTTGGTTCAGCTGAATCATCCTTCTTTCGGCTGGCTTTTCTTCTATTGGATTGATTCTTCAATTCCTTGTAATAGTTCCGGGCAAGCCGGACCATCTTGGGACGATCTCCTTCGCTGACATCTGAGTCTGAATCTGAATCAAACTCGGGCTCAGGTTGAGGCTTCTTCTTGGTTGTCTTTCCAGTTTTACCTGCAATAAAGGCAATGCCTTTCTTGGCCAGTGTGCAGTTAGTCTGCTCATGTAATTCAAGTTTGGAAAATAGTTTATCTAATTTAATTTTGGACAAATCCCTTGAAACTTTGTACGCATCTACCATAGATACCCACAAGGTGTTTCTTGGAAGGCGTTAAGGGTATACCTGATCAGATCATGGTTTTCTACCTTGTGACCGATGGTGTGTAGACCATTCATCAACTCCTAAATTCTGGCATGGAGCTGATTTGCAGATTCGTTGTCGTTCATCTTGATAGTATACTGCTTGTTCAGAAGTAGGTCCCTCTTGCTGATTCGGGTGTCGGAGGTTCCTTCGTGTAATTCAATCAGCTTACCCCAGAGTTCTTTTGCACTATTGAATGGACCCACCCAGTTCAGTTCCTCTTTAGTTAGGCCACATTGGAGCGTTTGGGTCACTTTGGCATCAGCTTCAATTTTCTTTTTGAGTGAAGCGTCCCAATCAGTGTAAGATTGTTGTATTCCATCAGCATTCTTTGGTATTTCCAGTCCGGACTGGATTATTATCCACATGTCCATCTGAGTTTTCTGGTGGACCTCCATTCTGCTCTTCCAGTAGGAGAAGTCCTCTCCACTGAAGAGTGGTGGTCTTGCGATACTGAAGCCTTCTTGCATGGCCATTAAGTATTTACTGAAAAAGACAGAGAAAAGGAAAAAATGTCCAAAGACTTGGTCTTGGATTAGCAATGCGGAAAAAAATAATTATCGAGTGGTGTTGCACCGGTCTGGATTAACGATAAAATTTCGAAGAAAAAATTAAAACAATTCGAAGAAAATCCGAAAAATTCTCAAATTGGTGGTTGCACCAAATTTGAGCTTCCCCGCTCTGATACCACTTGTTGGATCGAGAGAAAACGATAGAGGGGGGGTGAATATCGTTAAACGTTTTCGGATTCGTAAAGAGAATAAGCAGCGGAAAATAGAGAAACACACACGCGAACTCAAGCGATTTTACTTGGTTCGGAGTCACGGTCGGCTCCTACTCCAAGGCCCACAGTCGTTGACCGTTTACTGCAGGCAATTCTATATGTGCGCAAATGTTTACAGAGAAATTTTATAGTTGTAGTACAGTAAACAGAAAATTAAGCTCTTTCGTTACCGACGCCCGGTGTGGATTGTACTTCGGAGCAGAGGGTCGTCGTTGGCGCTTCAATCTCGAGATGGGAGGTTTCTGGAGCAGAGCGCTTGAGTAGAAGAGTGTATTGGCGTTGGAAAGTTGTGTTGAGAAGCCATAGGGGTCGAGCCCCTTATATAGTGCACCTGGGGGCACCCTGGACATTGGGGGTGCCCTCCACGTGTCACACGATCCGACAAACTCTCGGTCAGCCTTTATCCCTCCAGGATCGGGCTCGAGGTTTGACGGGGTGCCCGGGAAGCAGGGGCGCCCGGGTTGACTCAATCAGCTGGCTTCTCGGCTGGATAAACTCTATCTGCTTCATTGGCTTGAGCCCAGGGCGCCCAAGGCATCCAGGGCACCCGGGAGCATGGGGGCGCCCCGCCCAGTGAGCTTCCGAAGTGTTATTGCTCAGCTTGTCTTGCCTTCACCTTGGGGGCGCCCGGGACCTCCGGGGCGCCCTGCCCAGATGCTGCCCCTCTCCTTTGGGGCGTTCTGAGCTACAGAAACTCGTTCCTTCGGTCCTGCATCAATGGTTAGTGCCACACAAAACAAAGCAAGAATGTTAGTGAGTTTTACAGCCGTAGCTGTCTTGGTTCTGACTTTGGGTCTCCAAAATGGAACGCGTCCTCACCTACTCCTCTCAGGAGAGTTTACCTTTTGCCAACCGGCTCCTCCGATTGGACTTTTGCCCGATTCACCTGACCAGGTCTTCGTGCCCACCTTCCGAGCAGGTCTTCGGTGCCCAGCTCCTTGCCAGGGCTTCGTGCCCAATCCTCGACTAGGACTTCGTGCCCACCTTCCAAGCAGGTCTTCGGTGCCCAGCTACTTGCCAGGGCTTTGTGCCCAGTCCTCGACCAGGACTTCGTGCCTAGTGTACCTAGGGCTTCTTTTCCTGTACACTTAATGAACATGTTAGATCAACATAACATCTTAACTTTTGAACCCTTTGCCATTATCAAAACACAGGTTCGACTTGGGTGCTGTCTGCACCAACAAACTGATCCGTAAAGGCACGAGGAAAGTAAAGATTGGCAGTAGGATATTTCACTCCAGAAAACAAAGTTGTTGTCTCATAGAAAACCTCAAGGAATTTGCATATTTTTCAATTTGTCCCCGCTCATCAACCGATGGACAATGTGTGAAATTAGTATCAGCCAATCTCAAATGATTAAAAGCACGTCGATAATACATATCACTAGAAAGCATCAAATACGTAGAATTCCATCTAGTAGGAACTGTTGGGACCGATGGCACACTAGAGGGGGGGGGTGAATAGCTTGGTCACCCCGAATTCAGATTCTTCTTACAATGATTAGCATAAGAGGAAACTTAACAATTAATACAAGCAATGCTATCAAGTTACCGGTTTACGTGGTTCGATGATTTCTTGCTCCTACTCCACGGCGTGTTCTTGAGGTGGACGATCCCTTGATCCTTTGGTGGATCATGCCTCGGCAATCTCCAGCTAAGTCATTCTCCTTCTCGGTGGAGAACAACCTCTCACAATCCTTTTTCCTCCTTACAATATGAAGCTAGGGTTTTGGAAGGAAGGTGAGCACTTTGGAGCTTGAGAACTTGAGCACTAAAGAGAAGATCTTATAAAGAAGAGCTAACATTCTCCAAGTCTCAAGCTCCCACTTAAATAGTGGAGAGAGCTGTTAAACAAACAACCCAACCCTGACATCAGTCGACTACCCCAATGGTTAGTCGACTGATGCTCAGCCAACGGCTACCCTAACGGCTCTATTTTTTAGCAGACCAGTCGACTATTGCCTGGACCAGTCGACTGATCTTTCTATAAGTTTCCACTCTGCACTAGCAGTCGACTGCTTCCTCTGGCAGTCAACTGTTGGGACCGGGTGCATGTTGACATGGATACGGGTTCGTAATTTTATAATTAATTACGTGCAGCGGAAGGTTTAGCATAAATAATTTCCCAAATTATTTAACCACACATCTAAGCATGCAACCTTATCTTGTGTAGACATGATCATATATTTAAAATTTTACAGAAATGTAAACTAATTTGCGTATTACCTCGCGTAACTCGAAGGAAGAAACAGATCCAACCGTAAGCGTCCCTTGGAAACTCCGCCTCTATTCGCGTCCACGCCGAGTATCTTCGGGATGACTTCGCAAAGCCACGAGTTTCGTGTTCTCGAGAACTACTAGATTCTCCGAGAACGCGACAAGAAAACCAAGAGAGAAGTAATCACATCGAAAAAACTCACCACCAAGGTTGGCCGTAATCACAATTCCGGCGAGAAGGAGGAATATGACTTGCGCCCAATCTCAAGGTGATGATGGCCGGAGAGGAAGATCATCCCAACGGAAGAACTTCGTCGCCTCGGAGATTCTCCTTGTGCTCACGGCAAGAAGAAAGGGGGAGAGGCTTGTGGTCGGCCAAGAGGAAGAAGGGAGGAGAGGGAGAGAGCCCAAGCAAGAATACTTGGATTATTTCGAATTAATTCCAAGCCTTGCCTTGGGTCTTTTATATAGTGGCCTCTCAACCGCCAAGTCTCTTTTTTCTTATGGAATAAATTTTCATAAGAAATTTATCACATAAATTTCTTTATATAAATTTCTTTATCATGGTAAATCAATCCATGATTGATTTTATAAAATAAAATAAACCAATCCATGGTTCATTTTAATTTCCATGAAAAATAAATTTCTTTATATAAATTTCTTTATCATGGTAAATCAATCCATGATTGATTTTATAAAATAAAATAAACCAATCCATGGTTCATTTTAATTTCCATGAAAAATAAATTTTATATAAATTTCTTTATCATGGTAAATCAATCCATGATTGATTTTATAAAATAAAATAAACCAATCCATGGTTCATTTTAATTTCCATGAAAAATAAACCAATCCTTAGTTTATATAAAAAATTTATATCATCCATAATTTTATAAAACAAACCACACTTGATTTATTTTATAAATTGAACCAAACAATTTGGTTCCCTCCCTTTGTTGTGGCCGGCCAAGTAAAGAGGGTGGGGACCCTCTTTGGTCGGCCTATCCAGGCCACGCCCCAATGAATTAAACTCATTTAATTCATCTATTAAGTCTTCAAAAGACTTAGCCATTTTAGGCTTCCGATGCGTCTCTGAAAATTCAGATTCGACTTATCGTTTGGCTGAACCAAACCTAATCTCTCTTGATTGAAAATCTAATTTTCAACTCGTTTTAAATCCCTCGGATTACACGTAGTGCGTGTGACTAAATAGGCTTTCGATTTATGTTGGCCGTCTATAATTAACCAATTATAGAACGATCATGAGTGGCACCTAGTAGTACATCATGATCCCCAATTAATCGAAAGATCAACGGTTGACCTCAGAAACAATTCTGAAACCCTTCAGCAGCTATAATGAATCATGCCCCATTTCCTTCACCATCTTATACCCACTTGGTTTAGGACATGGTCTATGTGTGTCAGTCCCCACTAGGCTGACTACGTCACACCTAGCCCAAGTAACGTTTTCTCATCCTACGGATTCTAATTACTCTCATGTATCTAAGAGATTCATACTCTGAACATGTCATGCTCTGGCCAGAGGCTTCAAGTAACAATCCGACGATATGCCCTGGGTATACATCTCCTCGCAAGGAGTGGTGAATCCTTTGTAGGCTGTTAAAACATCTTCGGGCACTTCGGCTTATACCCAATCATCCTGGGTCCACACCTCCTTGGAGATGCTTGCTTAAGATGTAAAAGTATAAGTCTCCATGACCAAGATGACTTGAACACCGCAAGTCAAAGGAACATCGCACTTAAGCTGCAGTAAGAACTTCACTGACATGTCTATATGTAGACTACCATATGAAGTTTTACAGCCAGTCACTCCAATGAACTAGTTCCCTTAACTAGCATTCATGTTTATCTCCGGACATCCCAATGTTGCCAGCCATTGAGAATTAGCTGATTAGAGAATAACTCATGCTAGTCTCAACAGAATTGATAGTGTCCGTTTTTATCAATTCATCGACTAGGGACAATTTCAATACTTCACAATTGCACATGTAGAGATAATCACTAGTTGTGAATTCATCACAAATTCTCTCATGCTGTGAATTGTATTGCGGACATTCAGTAAATGAGTTTAAGATCTCAATCAAATACATAAACATGTATACTCAAATAGTGAATATTCATTTATTAAAATAAATAATTACAATCATAAGGCGATTGCCTTAGGACACTTTTCTTATATCACTAACAAACTCCCACTTGGCCTAATGCCAATCGCTACGGTATCCAATACCACAGGCTCTGACATAACCCTCAAACTTGTTTTGAGGCAAGGCCTTAGTTAAAGGATCCGCTAAATTCCTTTTAGTGGGAATTTTCTCAATTTGTATAGCATTCCTACTTATAATCTCTCTGATCAGATGATAGCGGCGAAGCACATGTTTGGATCGCTGATGAGACCTTGGTTCCTTTGCTTGTGCAATAGCTCCATTGTTGTAACAATAAACCGGTATTGCTTCATCAATGGTTGGAACCACACCAAGTTCTGAGACGAACTTCTTGATCCAGACTGCTTCCTTTGCTGGTTCTGAAGCTACAATATATTCCCCTTCCGTGGTAGAATCCGCTACGGTGTCTTGCTTGGAACTCTTCCAACTTATTGCGCCTCCATTCAAAATAAATACGTATCAAGACTGAGATTTGGAGTCATCCTTATCTGTCTGGAAACTGGCATCTATATACCCACGTATTACCATATCACCTTCTCCATATATTAGGAACACATCCTTAGTTCTTCTTATGTACTTGAGGATTGTCTTGATAGCCGCCCAATGATCCATTCCTGGATCAGACTAATATCTGCATGTGACACTCAGAGCATACGATACATCGGGCCTAGTACATAACATAGCATACATGATAGATCCTATCGCGGATGCATAAGGAATCTTATTCATGCAAATCATCTCGTCTTCTGTGCGCGGACACATAGACTTCGAAAGGTTGATCCCATACCTGATGGGAAGGTAACCTTTCTTGGATTCCGACATGCTAAACCCTTTTAGCACTCGGTCTATATATGTAGACTGCAAAAGACTCTTTTAGCACTCGATCTATACATGATAACAATTGAAAATTAAAAGCATAGCAAACTAAGAAGCATAAACATGCATCCTCCCCCTTAACCTATGTCTTAACACATAATTTTCAATTTTAGCACAACCATAAAGAATTAAGTTAAAACCTAAATTAAACGTTTCAATTCTCCCCCTTTCACACCATCAAAAAGATTTCCCCAAACAATATTACCCTTTGGTATCAATTAGGGACACTTTTTATCTTCTGAAAATCCCCAGAAATCAGATAATACCGGTGTCAGTCGACTGAATCAAGTACCAGTCGACTGGCCTCAGCGAATTCCCAATTCATAGAAAGTTCAGTTGACTGCCCCCAGGGACAGTTGACTGATACATATCAGTCTGAAATTTCAATTTTTTGAGCTGAAATTCAGAAATGCACAAAAAATTCTATAAAATTCAAAAAATTATGAAATTTTGAAAACATATTTCTTATGATGTTTTCTATCAGGGAAAAATATATTTTCATGAAGAACTCAAATATATTTGACTTTTTGACCAAAACTCAATTTTTTTGAAAACAACCAACTTTATATCAACCTTACATCGTAGTTTTGAAATCATGTATTGTGCAAGTCTATACCATAGCACATAAGACACAGAAATATTTTCAAATCATTTGAAATGTCCAACTATGATTTATGAGCAAGATGTCCATTAATTAAACATTTTCTTTCCCCATAGTTGGTTTATTATCAATAATGTGATACATCCAATAACTCATCAAAATGCCACAAGCATAAGTGAGTTATTTGTATCATCCTAACATCTCATATGCATAAATACAATCATCATTCAAGGAAATATGAGATGTATTAAAAGTACATCCTATTTAGCCCAATTTTATCAAGAATTCCTATTTGGGCTAAGTACTCCCCCTTAATGTCTCAAGTCAACCAAATTTCAAAATTTTGAAATTTTTATCAACGTGGTTGACTCAATCCAAATTTTCTAATCCTTGAGGATTGACTTTGGTACCCAATAGAAATATTTCCTAATTGGATTGACCAAGTACTCCTTAGGGATCCATTTCTTACTTAAGGTCTTGGTCTTTGCTTGTCCTCTAGTAAGTAAACAATGATAGGTTTTTCCATTGCTATACTTCCCAAAACCTAATCCCTCTTTTTTAAAACTTGCCCTTTGGCTCTCAATGATCATATCTAGGGTCTTTGAGCCAATTTCAAATTTCCTAAGGGCTTTGATAAGACTATCTACCTTTTCTCTTAATTCCTTATTTTCTTCTTCTAAAGATAAATCACTTGAACTAGAAGAAGAATCATGCACATCATCCTTAAGGTTCATGGATTCTAATTTTTCATTTAACATACAAATTTCATTTTTCAATCCCTTAATTTCTTTCTAGCTTTAAACAAATCATCATTAGTGCTAGAAATAATTTTTACAAGAGTAGAAGTGGGCAAATTGTATACCTCACTTACCGAGACGTCCGATTCCGAAGTTGAGTCTCCCCCTTCACTTGAGCTCCATTCATCTTCACTCGAGCTCTTCTCTTCTTCAAATTCGGATGACGTGGAGGAAATGTCTTCAATTTCCATTAGTGTGAAATGGGATACGTGATGTTCCTCCTCCTCCGATGAGGATGAATCATCTCATATGGCCTTCAAGTTTTGCACCTTCTTCCCCTTCTCTTTTGATTTCTTCTTTTCTTCTTTCTTCTTTCCTTCCTTCTTCTTCAAGAGGGGGCACTCATCTCTCATGTGTCCTTCTCCTTGGCAATTGTAGCAAATTATCTTCCTTGTTCTACTTTTGCTCCTTGAGCTTTTCCTACCATGAGATTTGTTAGTAGAAAAATATTTAAACGCTTTTCTCATTTTCCTTACCATGTAGGCTTCCACATCACTATCCATGGATGCACTTGACTCCTCCGAATCGGATGACGAAGCCTTCTTCTTTTTACCTTTTCCCTTATTTGCTACAAGGGCTATACATTTTGGCTTGTATACTTATTCAATTACTCCTCCAACTCGAGTTTCATGGAGCTCCATTGTTGAGAAGAATTCCTCTAGAGAAGTTTTCTCTAGATCATTGGAAATGTAGTACGAGCCCACCATTGAGCTCCAATTTGATGTTCTTGGGAATGCATTGATGGCTTTCATCAAAATATCTCGGTTGGATAATAGTTCTCTTACACTTGTTAGTCCATTAGGTATTTCCTTAAATCTAGCATGTAAATTTGATACCTTCTCCCCTTTATCAAGTTTGATATTGTTGAGTTGGGATCGGAGAAGATCTCTCTATTAGGACCAAAAGAAATTTAGATATCTCCACAATGTTATGATATTGTCCACTTTGGGCCTAAGCCCTCATGGTTTTGCTCTTGGGCTCTCCCAAAAGGCTTCATTCCAATGGAGATATCTTTTTTCCTTATAAGCCTATGATCTTTCCCATGTGTTTTCGATGTGGGACTATGTTTGAAACCTTGCAACCCCAACAATCCCCCCTCAAATAAAGGACCACAAGCCCCCCTCAAGCGGAACCCTTTTCGTTTGATGCCCGATCCTCAGCTCACCAGGACTTTTTGCCCCTCGGTCCACCCGACCTACTAGGACTTCACGGCCTAGCCGCAACTAGGACTTCTCTGCCTGGTGTCTGGTCCTCTTGATCAAGACACGGGAGCCAACACATCCTTTATTCAAGGCCTAACCCACATGGTTAGATCTGAATCATGGCTCTAGCTCGTGCTTCTTCCGGCGGTTAGTCCAGTGAAGAGCGACTTGGCTCTGATACCAATTGTTAAGACCAAAAGGAATTTAGATATCTCCACAATGGTATGATATTGTCCACTTTAGGCCTAAGCCCTCATGCTTTGCTCTTAGGCTCTCCCAAAAGGCCTCATTCCAATGGAGATATCTTTTTTCCTTATAAGTCTATGATCTTTCCAATGTGTTTTCGATGTGGGATTATGTTTGCAACCTTACAACCCCAACAATTCCCCCCTCAAACAAAGGACCACAAGCCCCCCTCAAGCGGAACCCTTTCCGTTTGATGTCCGATCCTCAACCCACCAGGACTTTCTGCCCCTTGGTCCACCCGACCTACTAGGACTTCACCGCCTAGCCGTAACTAGGACTTCTCTGCCTGGTGTCTGGTCCTCTTGATCAAGACACGGGAGCCCACACATCCTTTATTCAAGGCCTAACCCACATGGTTAGATCTGAATCATGGCTCTAGCTCGTGCTTCTTCCGGTGGTTAGTCCAGTGAAGAGCGACCTGACTCTGATACTAATTGTTAGGACCAAAAGGAATTTAGATATCTCCACAATGGTATGATATTGTCCACTTTGGGCCTAAGCCCTCATGGTTTTGCTCTTGGGCTCTCCCAAAAGGCCTCATTCCAATGGAGATATCTTTTTTCCTTATAAGCCTATGATCATTCTCATGTGTTTTCGATGTGGGACTATGTTTGCAATCTTGCAACCCCAACACTCTCTTTGCTATTTTCATATCCAAAGTGTCTTCATGAAGCTCTACTAGATTTTCCCATAAATCCTTGGCACTTGAGTAACTCCCAATCCTTGTTACTTCTTGTTGAGGGAGTACACATAGTGTTGGATCTTGTACGGTTGCTAAAGGGGGGGTGAATAGCACTTCTTTGATTTTCTTCTTCCTACGTTGTTAGTTGCGCAAGCGGAAATACAATAAAATAAAACTAACAATGTAAACAATGCTAACACAAACTTATTTACTTGGTATCCACCCCTAAGGGTGACTAATCCAAGAATCCTTTGGTGGATCACTCCCCAGATAACCTCCGGCTAGCCCTTGTCGCTCCTTGTGGGTAGAGAAACCTCGCCACAGCACTTTGACAATCACTGAGCACCAAGACTACTATTTGGCCTTTAACCAAGACCAAATTCGTCAAACCTTTCAGCCAACATGAAGTCCTCTTAAATAGGACTAAGGCTGAAAACCCTCGCTACCAGTCGACTGCTCCCAGGGCAGTCGACTAGTGCCACTGAAAATCGACCGTTGCACCCCAACGTTCGAATTTTCAGCCAACTCATCAGCCGCTACTAGTCGACTGCTCCCAAGGCAGTCGACTGGTCCAGAGCTGACTGCCTTCTGTGAGTTTTATTAGTCGACTGCCCCAATGGCAGTCGACTGCCCCACTCACACACCTAGGGTTTCCCTTCCCGAGTACACTTCTCTCAGCACTCGAACCCTAGGATTTCTCGAGTACAATCACACAACACTCGTACCCTCATGACTTAACTGACTCATCATCAGCAGCCTCGACTATTGTCATCGCGCTCTCTTCATCTTCAGCTCCCATATCTCGGATGCACGCAAGCCTCCAAATTGCCTCTATGTCATCCTTCACGCATGCCTCGAAGTCCATGCCTCTCAGCTCATCGTCCCTGCTCTCCATAGTCCCTCAGGTGCGCACACAAGCCCGCGGCTTGTCTCCATGTCACCCTTCACCGTACCGTGGCCGTCCAGCTAAGTCCATATGTGTAACTTGTACATCCTGCACACTCAACATACACATATTAGAATACAAGGGAAACGTAACTTAAACCCTTTGCCCAAACATCAAAACTCATGGTCACTCCGGACCACAGATTACCTTAACACTTACTAGATGATGCAAAGCTTTGAAATTTACTAGATGGTCATCTCTTTGCTTCTTGCTCCATCTTATTTCATCAAGTAACTTGTTCTCTTGATCGCTAGGCACTTCAAAGCTGTTTTTCATAATTAGCATTATATCAAAATTAGTATTAAAGAATACCTCCATTCTCTTCTTCCACCATGAGAATTCTCCCTCGAATTTTGGCGGTTGGATGTGTGAGTCGGTCATTTCAATTATTTTGCTCTTCTAGGCGGTTAGTCTGTTGAAGGTGTCCTTGCGCTCTGATATCACTTGTTGGGACCGATGGCATGGCTAGAGGGGGGTGAAAAGCTCAGTCACCCCGAATTCGAATTCTTCCTACAATAATTAGCACAAGTGGAAACTTAACAATTAATACAAGCAATGCTAACAAGTTATCGGTTTACGTGGTTCAAAGATTTTTTGCTCCTACTCCACGACGTGCCCTTAAGGTGGACGATCCCTTGATCCTTCGATGAATCACGCCCCGGCAATCTTCGACTAAGTCTTTCTCCTTCTCAGTGGAGAACAATTTCTCACAATCCTTCTTCCTGCTTATAATATGAAGCTAGGGTTTTGGGAGGAAGGTGAGCACTTTGGAGCTTGAACACTTGAGCACTAAAGAGAATATCTTAAAGTGAAGAGCTAACCTTCTCCAAGTCTCAAGCTCCCACTTAAATAGTGGAGAGAGCTGTAAAACAAACAACCCAGCCCCGACATCAGTCGATTGCCCCAAGGGCCAGTCGACTGATGCCCAGCCATGGCTACCCTAACGGCTCTATTTTTTAGCAGACCAGTCGACTGGTGCCTGGACCAGTCGACTGATCTTTCTGTTAGTTTCCACTCTGAGATAGCAGTCGACTGCCCAGCTTACAAGTTCACTCAAACTCACTCCGAAGTTCATCCTTCACGTATGCCTTGAAGTCCACTTCCTTGGCTTGCCCCTTGAAGTTCTCTTCCTTCGGCTCTCGTCCCTCGGATGCGCACACAAGCCCATGGCTTGCCTCCATGTCATCCTTCGCATATGTCTTTGAAGTCTACTTCCTCGGCTCGCCCTTGAAGTCCTCTTCCTTGGCTCTCGTCCCTCGGATGCTTCACTCCATTACTCCATGTGTGATTCACAAAGTCCTGCACGACTCAAGCACACATATCAAATCAACATGAAAACCTAACTTAATCATATTGACACACACATCAAAACCCATGATCTACCCGATCAACCTTGGGTCGATTGCACCAACAGGAACATCTTGCCTCAGTGATTTCTTTGAATCAAGTGAAGTTTGGGTAACAAATTCCATAAACTTTTGCTTTCTCACTTGACTACCTTTCACATACTTTACACATTCACGAATCTTATCAACAGAACTATCAATTCTTTTCAAACCTTCTTGCACAATTAAATTGAGAATGTGTGCACAACAACGAACATGCAAAAACTCGCCACCACTCACTAATGAACAATTTAAACCAAGTTGATCCCTTAAAAGGCCAACAAATACATCATTTGCAGTAGCATTGTCTAATGTAATTGAGAAAACCTTTCTCTGAATTCCCCAAGCATTAAATAAACTATAAATTTTATCACACAATGTAATACCAGAGTGAGGTGGAGGCATGTAAGAGAAGTTGATAATCCTTTTTTGCAAACCCCAATTAAAATCAATGAAATGTGTTGTTAAACATATATAACCATCAGTGGCAATAGAAGTCCACAAATTAGATGTGAAACAAATTTTTCCAAGGCATGAACGCATTTCTTTAGCTAGTTTATTGCATTCATTTTAATGCATCTTTAGAATATCAATCCTTGTGGTGTTTCTAGTGAAATGATTGACTTGAGGTTCCAAATACGTAAAAATCGATCTAATTGCCTCATATTCCATAAATAGAAATGGTAAATCATGCTTCACAATTGCTAAGATTAACAACTCTCTAAATCTTTCCAGGTTGAACTTTTGTGACCTAATGGAAAGACTTTTATCACCTTGTTCTAACAAAGCTTAAGCAATATCACTACTTTTTTGTCTAGGGCGTTGATTAAGGATATGGCGTCGGAGATTACCTATACCCATGCTACTATCCGCTTTGTATGTAATCCCACAAGTTTTGCATTTGCAACGCAAATCTTCTCCCTCTATTTTAGGAAGCATTTCAAAATATTGCCACCACTTTGATTTCAAGAGTCTCTTTTGTTTGCCACTTCTAGTGCCGGAGGCCTTGCCTTGCGAACATATTTCTTCATCAACATCTAAATCCCTTGTAGTTGTAGATATAGCTGGTGCACCCTCCGATCTCTCCTTCTTGCTATCCTCCTCTTGGTCAAGATCAATAGGTTGTGAACTCATTTTGTCGATGAGACAAAGATGAAGTTGCGGAAACCAGGAACTTGATGGCTAACGCTAAAATTTTGCCCTAAAATGGAACTTGATGGAACGTTGGAAAAGAAAGAATCACAGAAGAGAAGTTGTGACTTGTGAACAGTGAACTCCTTCTTGCTACTTATTAACTTTGCCCTAAAATTTTAAATATAAAAAGTAATGGATTAATAGGAAGCAAAAAAATATTGGGTTGGTGGGTTAAGCCATTCAGCAAAAGAAGTCAACAAAAGTGGCTCGGCCTTGGAGGAGGAAGCAATACGATTATACGAATAATCGAATATGGTATATGGATACCCTTTCACCCTGCGACCCTACCACACTGCCACTTAAAAAAAACGGATGGGCTCGGGTGGGTTCGGGTTGATGGGTGACCTGATTTTTAATTTGGGTTAACCCGGGTCAACCCAAACCCAACCCAACCTAGAAAAAAATTTCGGGTCAGATTTTGGGTTCAACCCAATCTTACCCTAATCATAAAACCCCCAACCCTAACCCAATATTTTTCGTGTCGACTCGAGTTGGGTTATCGGGTCGTGTTCATTTTTGACACCCCTAGCAGAGACAACGTTGACCTCCACCTTCGCTGTCTCGATCTTGCTGCCCCAATGTCACTTCGACCACGAGCAGGAGGTGGATTTCCCGAGCATCATGACCACCCCTTTTCTCTGAGCACAGACGACCCAAGCTATCCTTGGTCATCAACGCCAGCAGGTAGCCGGCGACATATCTCTTCCTCCGCAAGGTTTCGCCATCGGGATTGCAGATCTAGGTATGGTATTGCAATGGGTTTATTGTTCCTTTACCTTGATCGATGCAAGCGATCTTTGCCACACGCCATGACCCAATCAAACCCTAGTTGCAGCTTACCTCTGTTTTCTTGGCGAAGAGGGATTTTCCTTGGAGCTACAAGGATAGATCTGGGATTGGTGTTTTGGTTGATGGCTTCTTCCTTGCCATGGCTAGTCTCGCGAGATTTGGGACAGGGTGGTGTCAGCGCATTCTAGGTAAGTATTGGTTCTTGCAATATGGATCCGGGATGATTTCCGATTTTGGTCTTGTTGTTTTTTTTTGTGGATCGATACTGGGATCGTGATTTAGTTTGTGTGATATGTAGAATTTGCTTTAGCATCAAGTTGGGATGTAGTTTGCTGATGGTTTTGTTGGATCAGTAGATATAACTTGGTTTCCTTCCGATCGGATTTCGGTTTGGTGATTCCCTGGGTTTCCAATGCTCTATCGGCAACTTGGAGTGGGAATGGTTGTGTTTTCCAGTAGCGTTGGATCTGTGAGCATGGATGCATTTGAGTTAGATCAACCAAAGGGATCTAGATTTGCTTAGTAGATTACGGGTTGATAGGTGTTTGATTTGGAATTGGATGGTGATAGGAATTTTGGATTGGATTTGAGCTTAAATCTTCAGAATTGGGAAATTGAGTTGAAACTTGAAGACTTGAGCATGTTGATGTTAGATCTTATTTAGAGTAGTTTCTTATGAAGTAATCTGATCACTATTGGTGGTTTGCTTGGGAGGAGTATTGTTATAACTTCTTTGCTATAGTTAGGGAATGGTTCATATTGGGATTAGATTGAGTTGGCATGCTCCATTAGGTGAGGTAGTACTCTTAGCAAGAGCTACCTGGTGGTATGGGACCTTCGTTTTAGTTTAGGTTCTGGATTAGGTCTTGAACTAGTGGGATTGGGTTTAGTGTCCGACTTACGGTGGAGCTAGATTTTTTATTAGCTGTTTGGTTTATACTAGTAGTTAAAATCCGTGTTTTGATACAAGGAGTTGATTTAGTACGGACGTGTGGTTCTCTTCATATACAGATTCTTCCATTTGGAGGCAGGTATTTCTTGCTTGTAGTTCTTTAGTTCCACTTTACCTTTATGCATGACTTGCTTATATTATTGCAGTAGGTCCTTGTTTATCTTATATCTGCTATCGTTTGTTATCCTACTTGATACTTATTACTTGATCTTTGAGATGATCAAATTCCTGTCTATACAGTCTCTATATTTGATATCTGATTCTGTATAATATTCATGCATGCATGTGTACGTAGATATAGTGGCATGTCACTTGGTATCTGCATAAATTGATTTCTAGTTATACTTGCATGTGTATCTAGTTATATGATGGATAGATTATTATACATATGATTGACTTGTGCATGTTAGGTTGAGTATGTATGATAACCGGGAGAGGTTGCATGAGTTAGAGTCATGCACCATCCCTGCACTATTGCACGCTGGCGATCATCGGCTCCCTTGTGGTTAGAGTCCGTCGTCCGGTACATGATATGCACACATGACCACTCATGGGTTAGTGGATATCGTTGAGTGTGTACATTTGCTCTGTACTGCTCCGCTCGACCGCTCATGGGTAGTGGTTTCGGAGCGTGGTAGCAGGTAGAGATCCCTTCTCTTACCATAGACCAGAGAAGATGAGAGTGACGCTCTCTTATATATACATGGGATAGGGGTGGTCCCTGCCGGTATCCTATCCATTCGGCCACTCAGGAGCAGTGATGGCAGAGTGCGTACAGTGTCACAACCCTACTCACTCGACCAACACATTATTGCATGTCTCAATCGCTTGACTAGCATCAGGGGTGACCATGTCATTGCATCATGTGCATATAATGCATTGTGTATTTGATTGTGATTGCTGCATTTATTTGATGTATATGTTTGACATGCACATACAGGATATATCATCTATGTGGTTAGATGACCTTGCACTTGCTCGTATGATTCGAGCCCTTGTTATGATCAGGATAGGCTAATTTTGGGTATGTAAATTCAGTTGTTACTTTCAGTTATGCATATTCTAATATACCTGTTGAGACTATATCCTGTTGTTTCTGTATAGCTTATTCAACTATTTATTCAGTCATGTATATCTTTTTCTATACCTGCAAGTCTACTTGGACTTACCACCCGTCACAATGCTTTTATTTTCAGGTTGATAGTTCGCCGGAGGAGTCTAGTTGCCAGTCCCGGGTCCTCACGACTTTATTTGTTGGGTGCTTCCGCGCATTTGGTTTTCTTTATAGCATTTGCTTTGGTGTTGTATTCATTTCTATATCGCAGTCCTGTATTTTTATTCATTCGTGTGATATTGTATTTTTTAGTCCTTTGATGGACTTTGTGTGGTTGTTTTTGCTGCGTATCTGCCCCGGGCAGCTCAAGTGAGCTTTACAGTTTTCAGTATTGTGATATTTTTATTTTCCATATGTTATATATCTGTTTTGAGGCTTGAGGTCAATTTATGAACTGCATATGTTGTATGTATGTGTAAATTATCCATCGAACAGGAAAAATATTGTCCATTTTATATTGGATCAGCGACTCCGTTGGTCTCGGGGCATGACACAGATCTATAATTTCTTTATCAGTCTTAATAATTCCTAATTAAATTTATAAATTGATTAATACCATCAGATAATTAATTAATTAAACTCAATCAATCATTCTAATCAATTCAAAAAACTTATTATATGCCATTTTAGGATCATTGGTTAATGTCATCTGATTAATGTCAAGTACTCTTTCATGCGAAACATAAATGATTAATTGATATTAAATAATGATACAATTAATCCCAACCGTGCTCAAATCGATTCACACATATATGCATGCAGATCTTAATCCATTAGGATTAATCCTAATGATTAGGAATTATGACATGCATATAAGTCAATTGATTTGAAATGAATTGAATCGATTAACGAAATACTCTAATCGATTTAATGCATTTAATCAATAAAAAATATTGAATCGATTAATAATTGATTCTTTAAGTCTTATAATCGATTAGAAAAACCTAATTAATCAACAATTGATCTGTCGCAAGTTTAAGGCTATGAATCGATGAAAAAAATCCCATCCAGATATCTTTAATTAATTGATTCCAATTATTTTTGTTTGTTATTTTAGACTTGATAATCGGTCAACCGACCAAACCAATCGATTGAGCTATCACAATTTAACCTAAAATTAGGTTAATCGTGGCGGTTCTTCATTCACTTTTTTTTATAAACTTGGAAAACAAACCTAATCTAGAATTTCCTTTTATAATTTTCGACAATAAAAATTATATTATACTAGAAAAACTTGATCTAGTATACAAACAACAAATCGACGAAAAAACTTAAACTTTATATCATAAAAAAGATGAAACAAAGTCAAAGCTCTGATACTAACTGATAGAAATTGTGTTTTCTCCTAACTATATGAATTCTTAAAACAAAGTAAAAATCGAAAGAGAAAACACAAGATATATGAGGATGGATCTATTATTCTTCAAATCATGGCATAAAAAGAATAAAAATATAAACAGAATACAAGAAACCTGATTGAAGAGTCATTGTCCTTGTTGTAGCGTCGTCAGCTTGATCCCGGTAGAAGAAGATGTAACGGAAAGAAGAAGGAAAATCTTCAAATCTTCCAAGGGACTTAGAGTTGACGGCGCCGTAAAATTTCTCATCAATTGTGAACAAGAAACTAGATCAAGATGATCCCCTAAATCTTTGGAGACCTCTCTTTTATATAGAAATTCAATCTATTATTAGTACATAGAGAATAATATATTAGACTAAAGGGATCTATGTATTGAGTCCGCATCTAATAATCTGAAATATAATAAATATAAATTAAATCACTTTAAATAATTTAAATTATATTTATATGTTTAACTTATAAATAAGCTTATTAATAGGAATAATAATATCCAATCGTTAAGTCATTTTTTCAAATTTTAAATATAATAAATGCACACCCACATAAGGTAAGGATAAAGCTCCAAGTCAACGCCAACAAGGATTGTCGTAAAAATGATATTAAGTACCAAATGTTTGTGGGAGGAAGCTGCCGCTGTTGCAGCAACGGCTCAAGGATGGCAGACTCCGCTACCCTCCGCGGCTGTGAAATTCAGCTGGTGGATGAGTTTTCTCGGAGGGAAATCAATTAATCAAGTCCACCAAATCACTCCTCGTCGCAGAAGCCGAACTCCCCCGCATGTTCTCTCTCCACCTCGTCGCAGAAGCCGATCCCCAGCTACGGCACATTTTACAAGAATTTTTCCTCCAAATGGGACGCAAACCCTGGGACGCTGGGTGTCTAGACTGGCCACCGCGAGCGCTTCCCGATTTACCCTGGTGACCGGTGGGAAACTTTCGTGGGGCCGGGCCAGTCACCCCAGGTTCAATTTGTCTGCTGCCTGGTTCATCATTTTTTTCATTTTTTTTAGCTGTTCCCGCCTCCATGGGCTGGATCGGATGATAAGACGCTTGACCATTTATTTGGAGGTCACAGGTTCGAGGGTCCCCAGTTGTATACGGGAATAAAACCCTAGTCTGCTGGTGATCCTGTCGCGAAGTGAGTCAGCCGCCCCTACAGCTGGACGAGTCTCCGAGAAGGGCGAGGTCGCTGAAGTGGCGTGACGAGCTGGGGCCGCTCCCAACCTGCAAGACAGAGACCATTAGAACTCGCCGGGAAAAGTCCCCGGCCAGACACTCCGACGGTCAAGCCAGTACACGACGGTGGCGATGGAAAGCCATAGAACAGTAGGGAGATTGCACTATCGCGCGTACCTGGAAATGCGGAGTGAGAGGTATAAGTAGCCGGGGAAGCTGACAGGTTCTGCCACATCTGCCACCTGTTGTCGCGTAGCGGGGACAAGGCAAGGCATGTTCAGGAGTGACAGGGCTGGCAGGGTAAAGTGGCTCATGCTGTGTTGAGAAAAGGGGCCCTGTCAACTTAAGAGTTGGCGCCGTTAGACGCCGCTCGGCCTGACACCAAGGCATGTGGTCGAGGTACGGGAGACAAGATGTGGCAGGCAGATCAATACCTCGGCGAGATATCCGCCACTGGGGGTCAGGACGACCGAGGTCCTGCGTCGACCTCGTACAGCTTCTGGTAGTCCGGTGTCAGGGAGTGGTTGCACCGGCTGGGGCGCTGAGTGACGAGGCCGACTGATGGCCTAGGAGGGTGCCGTTGGGGCACTTAGTAGCGAGGTCGGCTGAGGGCCTAGGAAGGTGCCGGCTGGGCACTTAGTAACGAGGCCGGCTGAGGGCCTAGGAGGGTGCCGACTGGGGCACTCAGTAACGTCTTCTGTGGTTCGGGCTTATCTCTGTAGCGTGGGCCACCACGCGGTGGCGGGGAGTCGAGGCTAAATAAGTCAAAAAACCATCGGTCTAAGGAGAAGGCCCTTATGGGACTATGGGGGCCTTGACACGGAAACCCAGGGGGCCTAAGCCCGCGGACCTCCTACCCGGCGAGATCGTCCCGATCACTGGCCACCTCCCTTCTGACTGAGCGGCAGGCTGCCGGGCCAGGTCACATAAGCTGGTCCGGGATCATAAACATCTCCCTCAAGTCTAGTCGAAGGAGGCACGCAGTCCGACTGACTGGACCCTAAATCTGGTCCGAGCCTGGCGCGCCCCTCTGAAGGACCGGCCGTCATCGATTGCGAACATCTTACTGCACTTGTATTCCGTCGTCTCGAATACTACCCGAGTCTGATTAGACGGCTTTAGCTGGGCCGAACGTTTCTCCCAGTCGTACATCGGACGATTGGCGCTCCTCGCCTGCCTCCATAAGTGAGACTCCTCGCTCGCTTGTTCTTCTTTCTGCATTCGAAACCGTCCGCCATCCTCCGCTGCTTTGCGTGTCGCTAGGGTTGCAACAACTTCCTTGTTCTGGCCATTCTTCGGCGACCCCTTCGCACTGGTTAGCTTCTCGCCTCCTTCTTCTCCGATGGCCTCTTCTTCTTCGTCTCCACCCTCGCTTCGGCCTTGGTATGCTACCTTAGGAACCACCTTTACTGCCCATGACCTGCTCCAAATAAAATCGGACTTCTTAATTCTGGCTGACCACCGCCTACGCCTGCCTAAATCACACGAGAACCCAAATTCTGCCCCTTTGGGCTATATTGCTTAATCTCGGGATCACCTTCAAGTCGACCTACGTTTCCCTGTCCACCCCTTCATTGTCGCCGTCTGTGACTACTTCTAGATTCCTCTGTCTCAACTAGCCCCCAACGCCATACGTCTGATATTGGCTCAGCCATCGTTTTCTCATTTCTCGAGATTCCCCTTGTACCGGAGAACTTCCATTACTTCTTTTACCCTAAACATCAAGAGGTGGGCGACTTCTTCTTCTAGGCCCGAGCCAAAACTTCCTTCCTCTTGAACCTGCCCACTTCAAATAAGGGCTAGAAGGAACGGTACTTCTTCATCGGGCATATCCCTACCCCGGGCTGGCCTACCACCTGGGTGGAGGGACTCCCCGTTTCCGAGACTCTCCCCCGACATTATCGCACTCCCGCCGCCTACCTGGAGATCATCGCCGAACTGGAGAACAGGCACTTTCACGGCGGACTTTTGTTGAAGGAGGGGATTCTTTCCACCTTCGGCCTTAGCCCGAGCCCCGCCCCTCCTCTGTCCGACGCGGGTAAGTCCCCTGACGTCTAGTGAGTATGTCTCTTAGTCATACATGAACCTGCTTTGCTTTTACAGTCTCCCTATTACTGTCCACGGCCCTGAAGGAAAGCTTCAAGCTAGAGAAGGCCGAGCTACAGACTCGGATAGCTTCCATGCAGGCTGCTAGAGGAGGAACTGCGACAGCGGTCGTCCCGGCCAGCCCGACTTCGCCTGTACAGGGATCGATCCCCACTGCCTCCGAGACCGCTCCTTCCACAACTGTCTAGCCACGACTTCCCTCCAAACGCCGGCAAGCATCTTTCCCCGCAGGGGTTTTGTCCCGCCCTTCTTCCAGCAAACATCTGGAGAAGAAAAAGAGAGTAGCTCCCGAGCCAGAAGCTCGCTCTGCTTCTTTGGAGAAGAGGAAAAAGAAAAAGAGATCAGCTCCCAGGCCAGAAGCTCGCTCTACTTCTTTGGCCATTGTTCTGTACGTGGCCCCCGCTGTTGACTCTCCGGCCTCCCTTCCCATTGAAGGCTCCCCAGCTTGCCCACCAGCAATTCCCTCTGTTGTGGCTCCTAATCCCGATGCTGCGGCAGACCTGTCCGTCACCACACCGCCCGCCGACCCTTCTGCTACTTCCAACACCTCAGACACCTTGATGACTGCCCGGTCAGGAGCCCCTTCCGCCGAGGGTCCGAATGAGGACCCAGTGATGCACCTTTTGGTGCCCTCTCGGGCAGACCGTCGTTTACATATGCCCTCGGGTGAGCTACCCGAGCATCACCAGGACCTGCGCCTGTATGGGTCGGTGGCCGACCTCTATGCTCAAGGGTTCGAGGAGTCCTACTTTCGAGGCTCTCGCAACAAAGCTGACGCCTTTTTCCTTAAGGCCACCCAGGTATGCACAAACGATCTAGGTCTTCCGTTGCACCTTTTACTTCTGACTCATAGGAACTGTTAAATCCGACACATTTATTCCATTCTGGAAAATTTTTCGGAAAGTTCCTAGAATGTTCTGGGCTCTTGGACGAAATTTAAGGAGTTAAATGTAATAAAACAAATAGTTACAAGGACTAAAATGTAAGTAAGTTTAAAACTAGGGGTGATTTTGTAATTAGAAGGAAGTTGGTTGGACCAAACTGCAAAATGGCCACCTTAAGAGCCGATTAGGGCACGCTGTTTCGGCCATTCGATTCCTCCACAGCCGAACTCGACGCGCCGCACACCTTCCTCGGCCGATCGAAGCCGCCACCACCACGAACACTGCCTGATCCACCACTCCGGCGAGTCACAGCCTTGGAGTCGGGCGAGCGACTGGGTTCCGACTTCCTCGACTTCCAAATCACCTCGCGAGTGGGAGATAGGGGTTCGCCACAGGCGTTTTGGGGCACAGCCGTGGTCAAGTCGGCCGACGACATACTCGCGCGGTCGGAGCCCCACCGGAGGTGAGCTAGGGTTCACTTAGCCAGGAACTCGAGAGCTGATTCATCGCCAATCAATGGTTGGTCTTCGTTCAAGGGAGCGACGCCGGTAGCAACGTGGGTAAGGTTTCCTCTAGCTAACACGATCGTGTATATAATAATTAGAGTTGAGGTTGAGTATGAATCGAATTCTTGTGTGTGGTGGCAGAACCAATTCGATCTTGGAATTGGGTTGCTATTCTCCACCTTGGTGGCGAATTTCGAATATAGGATAGAAGAAATCGTTGGCCACCATTCAGGTAAGAGATTTAGATAATTGGATCAATAGAACCTATTTGTTCTTGTTGTTGTTCTATAATTTTGATTTGGAATTCGATTTGGATCTTGTAGCATTTCTTCCTTCTTGGATCTGGCTACTGTTGGCTTTGGATCGCTTGAGATTTGAGGTAAGGAGTTGTTTGTAGGTGTTATAACTTCACATGTTGCTTCTGTTAGAAATTTTGTTCTGGGATGGAGTTGGTTTTAGCTAGCTCTGTGGTACTGTGGGGTTCTGCCGTGAGTTTATGAATGAAGATGAATTTTGTTTGTGACCAGTTGATCTTGCTAGGAATTAGTTGGTGGTTGCTCAGCTCCTTATTGTAGTGATCCTGGTGTTTGAAGCTGGGATTTGAGCTATTGTGTGTGAGGTAAGCTTAATTCTGTAGTGATTGTTGAATTAAGTGTTCTCTTGGATTTACTCTGATTACACCATATTGTGAGTTGGATTAGTTGTAGATCCTGGATAAATTCTAAAGTTTCCCTTTATTACTTACCGTGTGCTTGAATGGGATTAAACCTAACCCGATTGGTGCGGTTCATCTATTTGATCGGTTGGATCTGCTTGGAACTAGTTTTGTTAACTTAGTGTTGGGATTGTGTGAAGATTGGTATCAGTTTAGGTAATTTGGTACTGGGTTTTGTGGTGTTTGTCACACGTACCTTGAAGTATTGGGTGATTGGGTTAAGATTGGGTTTAGTATGAAACATAACCCCAATAATCTACGTGTGGCGGATTCGAATTTAGGATTGGACCTAATGTAATTACGCGGAGTAATTACAAACCTTTCATTTAATTAGAAGTAATTAAATGGAAGAGGGAAGGGTAGGGGTAACCCTAACACGGTTTAGGGATTAATTAGCTGATTATTATTGGTGTATAATAGCTAATTAAATACATCCTTGATACAGGGGCTTGATTTGGGATTATTGTTGCGGATTATTCTGACGGGTGGTTCTTTCTGCCTGGATACGGATTTCTACTCTTAGAGGCGGGTACCCTTTGACTTATCTCTTTTGATATTGTCATGTGATTATGCATAGTCTGTTATAGATAGCAGTAAGATTATACGCTATCCCTGGTTATTAGGCCTATTTTGGATATTGGTTGTTTATCCCTGGTTATTATGCCTATTCTGGATATTTGTTGTTTATCCGTGCTTATTATGTCTGTTCTGGATACTTGTTGTTTATCCCTGAGTTATTCTGCTGTTAGTTTCATACAGTCCCAGGTATTGTCATATCTATTGGTATGCTAGAGCTCGTGGTAGCGTCTCCTGCATTTGACCTTGAGGGATGGGTAGTTTTCTGGTCAGTATACCTTGTAGGTTACCTGTATTTCCTGTTATAGGATTTCAGACTGAGATTTAGTATACTGAGGACTTGGGAGGGAGGTATGTGTATCTATCATACACCATCCTTGCATTGCATGCCGGCGATCAGCGACTCCCTTGTGGTTGAGCCTAATCGTTTTCCGGTACATGACGGGCACACACGGCCACTCATGGGTTAGTGGATACCGTAGATGTGTGCATTTGCCCTGTATTGCTCCGTTCGGCCACTATTGGAGGGTGAGCGCGGGCGTGGTAGCAAGCAGGGATCCCTTCTCGTACTGAGCCACGAGGAGATGAGAGCTTGACTCCCCCATTGCTTGGGGTTAGGAGCGTGGTCTCCGCCAGCATCCTGTCCACCCGGTCACTCAGGAGCAGTGATGGCAGGGTGTACAGTTGTCAGAGCCCTACCTTTTCAGACGTCCCTATGACAGGTGTACGATGATTCTGTCTGGTGTCAGGGGTGACACATGTCATTGCACCATGTGCATACTTTGCATCGTGCATTGTTTGCTGCACTTGATTCTTGCACTTGTTTGACATTGCATATTCTGGAGACTTGTTATCTGAGACTATATGCCTATTTGTCTTCTTTTGGTATTTCTTACCCTCTGTACAGGTTAGATGGATTCAGGTATGTACCTACCCAGTATTTTCAGTTCCAGTCTTTCCCTCGTGTTGATATGAGACTGTATTAGCTGAACTCTTATTGTTGGTATAACCTTCTATGCATATCTGTTGGGTATCCGCTGAGCTATGGACTCACCCCGTTGCCATATATATTTATTTCAGGTTGATGTCTGCGAGGAGATCCCGAGCCGCCAGTCCCCAGCTCCCGAAGAGCCTTTTTTTTGGTTTTCCTTGTTTTGTTATGGACCCTGTAGCATTCCTATGCTTCCGCTGTATGTTTTGAACATGTATGCACGTTCTGTTTGAAGGTATTGTACTTTTGAGTCCTATGTTGGACTTCGTTCGGTTTTGGCTTTGTTCCTGCCCCCTGGCAGCTCAGGTGAGTTCGGATTTGGTTTTTCGATAGTTATAATCATATAACTGTTGTTTTTGCATATATCTGAGGCCTGAGGCCCTTTAAACTGCGTGGTTGTGCTATATATATATTGTATACAGGTTATATTATCTGTGTGTATGTGTAAATTGTCCGCCGGACAGGGGAGGTGCTGTCCGATTTTCTATTGGATCAGCGGCTCCTGGGTCTCAGGGCGTGACAGGAACGATGTTCCTTCTGCAGTTCGCAGGAGACTGCCACGGCGTCTCCATATTGCTCCTGGATCAAAGCACAGCACGGGCTAAGGCCGAGAGGGAGGTACAGCGCCTGCAGATGCAGCTGGCGCACTCCCAATTAGTTGCTGACGAGCCCACGTTGAATCACCTACGAGAGGAGGTTTAGACTCTACAAGATCAACTGGCCCACTCGGGGGAACAACTCGAAGTGGCGCGCGGCCAAGTTGAGACGGCGCAGCAAGCCACTTCTCAAGCAAACATCCGGCTGTCCACCCTGAAACATGCCGAGCGGAAAGTGTGAGCATTACAATCGGAGGCTCAGGCCGAGTCGGCTCAGGCCAAGTCTGACCTTCAGAGGGCGTCAATTGCCCTCGACTCTATCCGGGCCCAACTGGAGACCAAAGAGACTGTTGTTCTGGCCCATTTGCAGAGGATAACCGAGTTATCCATGGAGCTCTCCTCCAAAGATCAATTATTGCACGCTCGGACAGAAGAGCTTGAGCAGCTGCGGAGGGAGAGGTGCGAGTGGGAGGCAGCCAGATCGGAGTTGGTGGAGTTTCGCACCCGTAGGGAAACCGAACAGTCTGAGCGGGAGGCGATTAGGTCGGAGATGATGACGCTTCGATCTTATAAGGAGACTGAAGATTTCCAACGGGAGGAGTACAGGCTTGTGTGTCTCAACGACTCTACCCACAAGGCCGAAATCGGCAAATGGTTCATGAATGTCATGGAGCCGCAGGGGCTGAATATCATCCGCTGACTTAAGTTAGGTGGGTATCTGTCGCCCGATATGCCTCCCACGGTCGTAAGCCTTGAGGACATGTGTGAGGACTTGCCCAGCGTGATTGATGTGCCCTTTAAGTGAAGGTTAAGCCCTTCGTATCTTTTGCCTTTTCCTTTTTGTACACTTGTAAGGATGACGGGCTTTGAGCGACACGTCCCCTGGCCTTGCCGACTGGAACCCTCCTATTCCCCCTCAAATCTTTCGGGCCTGTTCTCTTAGTCGAATGGTTAGTGATCTCCAAGTTCGTCGAACGGACCGCTCCGATTGAGACACTGCCTTACTGTGTAGATTGTTGAGCTAGAGGACTGATGGGGTCCGACCCGCTCATGAGGGTTTGGCCATTTGGTCGAGTTAGAACCCAAGAAACGTGAGTCGCACGATGACTGGCCGGGCTCGAAGCTCGGGGACTGGCGTGTTTATGAGCATTCTTCTGCGCCCATCCCATCGGGGTGATTCGTATCCTGGTCCTTGACGTCTGCCTTAATGAGTGATGGAACAGGGCTTGGGTGATGTGACACGTCGGGCAGCGAAACGTCCGTCACCAGTCATGAGCGCCTTGGGTACCGAGCAGCCCTTGTGCATTTACTCAGGTGATACCATTTCTTCACGTTTTCCCCTCACGTGACTAACCGTCGGATTGCGTGGTTTACCGAGGTCTTCCACGAACGACTGAGATGTTTTTCTTCCTCCGATATATAGGCCGCCTGTGCCATGTCACTTGTAAAGAAAACCAGTTGAGTAAAACTCCTCGTCCATCTCCCAGTATGTCCCCTGACGCTTCTGAACAGGCTTTTTCCCTGAGAGGGCGCCATGCTCTCTCGGACAATTCGCATTCTTCTCCCTCCGAGGAGCTTGACTGGGAGTTTTTTGAAATGATGCTTCCTCCTGATTCACCCCTTTCGCCTCGGATATTCGGACCCACCATTTCCCCGCGTGAAGGCACTCCACGTAAGGGGAAGGAGCCGATGGAAACGGGTTCAGCCTTCCTCAAGGGAGTTTCGGATATGAGTGACTTTCCGTTGGAACCTTGCCCTCAGGCGCATCGTTCGCCTGCCCCCTCGTCTCCATATAGCACTCCTGCTCTTCCCCGCCAAGTGGAGCGAGCTCAGGCGCCGGCTTCTGCAGAAGCTACTGCCGCGGCACCTTCGCCTTCCCAGGTGACCCCCCTTCCGGGGCGTGTGTTCCCCTCGCTTGCTCCTGAGGTATCGCTTTCTCCAGCGCCTCTGGAGCTTGCTCCTCCGCGGTTGGGGATTCTGTCTCGAGCGTTCTCTTCTGCTAAGGGAGTTACAGTCCGCCTCCCCACGGCAGGGGCTGTCTCCTTGAACACTACAATCCCGGGACTCCCGATTCCGCGACTTCCTCGAGGAGGGCCTGGAGGGGTACGTCGGAGGGGAGTGCGAAGGGAAGTGTCCCTGCTATCCTTCGCCATTCGATCCAGAGTGGTTTAGTAGGCTGACCGGCTAGCAATACAGGCTTGGCGAATGTTGGAGGGGCTACTATCAGATGCCCCCTATATCAGCCAATGCCAGTCCGAGGAGGCTTATTGCTTGCAGGTTCCTTGCCCCTTTTCGACCCATGGGGTTCTGTGGGTGGGGATGCTGCCGCTGGCTCTCCTGGACCAGTCTCTCCACTTACCACCACTCCTTCAGCCACTATCTAGTGACTCGTGTTCAAGTGGTGGTCTGGACGAGAAGTCTGCAAACTTCTTCGAGCCGGGCGTCTGGAAACTCTGCTCAGGCAGAGCTCTTAGGCCCGACCCGAAAAACTTCAGCTTATGAAAGGTGTTGTTCTTATTCTTTTTCTTTGTTTTTGACTTCCGCCTTCTTTTGTTAACAGGTGTCACCGTCAGATTGGATTTCTGAGGAGTGGACTGCACTCAGAGCGCAACCTTTCGAAGCACAACACCTCATCTCTATCTTGCGGGCCGATCTGAGGGCCAAAGAGGAGGAACGGGCTGCTAATGCCGTGGAGCTCAGCGAGCTTAAGCAAAAGTACGAGGTCCAAACGTCCGTACTGAAGGTCGTCCAGCGACTCCTTCGACACCTCAAGAGCTATACCGACTCCCTGCTCCAAGGTCAGGCCCCGAAGGAGACTGGCCGAGCCCCGTGAGTTAGGGTTGGTCGATACTGAGTCCTGAGCGCTTTTGCCTTTATCAGCTGAAAGGGCCCTAAGCCTCTATCTTGTAATCGCTTGGGATAATAAAATGACACCTTTTCATATACTTGCCATGCTTGCGGGTTAGTGATCTGAATGACGTTATTAACTTGCGCGAGGGCTTCTCTTACTTAGGCCCTGGTCGCTACCCATTTTTAGGGTTGGGTGATAAATACCATTTTATTGATTATTTTAATTGCTTAAATCCATGTTTGACCTATGTTTTTATTGTTTAATTGTGATTTTACCCTAAGTTTTAGGATTTCCTCTTATTTTGGACTTAATTGCAAAATTACACATTTTTTGGATTATTTGGCCACTAATTTTCTGATATATTTTTGTAGGCATGAAAGGATCCTGGACCTAGGGTATACTGGGTCAAACTTGAGTCGGATGTGAACCGGATCGAATTATCAAACCTATAATTAATCCGGACCGTCCGATTCAAAAGCGGCTAGATCTGAGCCATCCGGGACGATCTGAAGCAATCCGAGCTAGGGTTAGGGTTGATCAAGCTCTATGATCAAGATCTGAAGGTTTCATTCCAATCAGAGCTAACTCAACCGTTGGATCAAGCAAGGAGGGCTCTAGAGCGTCCATTCACAGATAGAGTTGATCTGGATCATCCGTTGCACATCTGGAGGATCCGAGCTACCACAAGGCAGATCCTGACCCCAGATCATCATCATAAAAGTTTGGCTCAAATCAGACCAAGATCAGCCGTTGGATTGAAGCAAATCAATCTGAGCCGTCCATTGGTTATTACTTAAGGAAATTTCCTGCGCAGCCAAGCCTCGTCACGTCTCCGCCGCAGTCATCTTCTTCTTCAGCTGTTCTTCCATTTCTTAGCTAGATTTCTTCATCAAGGAGGCGCTATCCCTCAATTCATCATCAAAACAAGGGTTAGGTTAGTGAAGAGAATCTCAGCGAGGTTTCAGATTTGATTTCTGCTCAATAGCGAAGCTGCGCGAGGTCTCGGCAGTTTCACTATCCGACTTCAACGAACTCAGCTGTGATCCATTTCCACTACATCCGAGCTGACCAGAGGGGTTCCCTGGAAGGTCTCGGTCATTCCCAAATCCAATTCGCAAGCCACAACAGCGAGATTGAAGAATTCGGAAGCTAATTTCAGTTTGAGCAGGTTTTGATCTGTTTCAGTAGCAGAGACGTATCTTCACTGATTTGCGGAGCTTGCGGGTCTGAGGTTCTCCCTTGATTGACGACCAAGGAGCTCTTGAGTTGAGGAATGGTTGAGGAGTAGCTTAGATAGTTTAATTTCATTGTTTGTAGCTGTAATTTCATTTCTGCATCTCATTTCTGTTTATGATTTCTATTCAGTTGTGTAATTTTCGTTTTGAATGGTTTTTGCAGTAGTTAAGTTCCATTTTGCAAGTAGATTAGTTAGTGAGCTTGTTAAGATAACAATAGCCTTCGATTTCAGTTCAATTTGTGCCTTACAGCTTGCGTATCAGAGTTGTGTATCTGGGTATCAGTTTCTTGTTTTGATTCTGCAGGTTCCAGTTTATTAAGTTTAGTTTTCGGTTTTGTTTTGTTTCAATTCGTTTCAATTCTACATTAGTATCAGATTGGAAGCCTGTTAGAGCACCATAGTTTGCAATCTCAGTACAATTCTCATTTCTTTAGTTGCGCATCAGTTTTTAGCTGAGTATCAATTCCTTTTTAGTTCTGAATTTTGTTGCAATAAACTGTCAGTTTCTTCCTCTGAAATTCTCCATTGCAGTTTGCCTCATTTGTATAGCAATTGGAATCCATTAATGTGCATCAGTTTTATTGAATTTGCTTTTCAATCATGCAAGTAGCTGTGCCATTTCTGCTAGTAATTCATTTCTGAATATCAGCAGTTTAAATTTCTGAAGTTGACTCAGTGAAACTCTGAATTCGTATCATCCAGCAGCTGATGTCAGTTGTTTGGTTGGACTTTTCATCCAGTGAGTTGTAGCATTCGAATTCTGAAAGTCTGAAATTCCATTACTGCATTCCAGCACATGATTTCATCAATCCAGCTTTTGTGTCCGAATTCATTAGCTGTCAAATTCTAAATTTTTGTACTTATTCTGCATAGCACTTCATTAGTGTCTTTCTATGTTGGATTGTGAATTGATCAGTCCATTCTAAACTGCTAGCTTATGGTTTAAAACACCTAGTTCAGCTATTGGCACTTGAGTGATCTTTCCTTGTATCAAGTTCATTGCAATTCCTGTATTTTGTATCAAAAGGAACTTCGGCACTGTTTGGTGCCAAGTTGAGAGTAATTTTTAGTATTCTTTGTTGCTTGAAATCAGTTGGAGTTGCATTAGGATTGTTCTTGAATTTTACCATTCATGTATGCATGTGATGCTTTTTAAGTTTGTAGTTAATATTGGTTTCAAGCTAGATTGCAGCTGAAAATTCCCTGCACTGTTTTTGTTCACCTTTGTAGCAAGTAGCCTCTGTTTTGCATTCGAAATCAAACTTGTTTTCCAAAGGTGGTTAAGTGCTTAAATTGGTTAAATGGTCCTTTGGTTGAGCTAATAACTTGCTATCACTAGTTAAGTTCAATAGTCAAGTTTCCTTTCTTTTATTGTGATTTCATTTATAATTGCAACCCCAAACCCAGATTTACATTCGAAACCCGAAAACACAAACGACACCTAAATACAAGTGACGAATCAAACAACGTCAATTAGTCCCCGAGAAAAATACGACCTGTGGCCCCTATATTGCATTTTCATACTTTTGATTGTAAAAGAGTTTCCAGTTATTCATTCACATTTAAATTCTGATGGTCCCACAATTCGTGACAACTTTAACCTAGTAATTCGGGGCTATCAAATTTTTGGCGCCGTTGCCGGGGAAGCAACTAGTTGATTTGTTTGATTTTTGCTTGTGTACTTTTGGGCATATCATTTGATTCTATTTTATTTTGCTTTATCTTTCATATACGGGTACTGCCATTTTTCTTGTTTGTTTTGTGACAGGGCTGCAGGTTCAAAATGTTTTCATCCACTTACCAACAGTCGTGCCCACAGTTTCAGCAGAACCAACCATTCAATCAGCAACCAAATCAATTTTTTCAACCACAATGTCAACAATTTCAGCAAGATCTTCAGTCAAGTCAGAATTTCCAGAACGGGCAGCCGCCATTACAGAGTTTTCAGCCCCAGTTTGAGCAACCATTTCAACAATTTCAGCCCAACTTTCAGCCACCTTATCAACAAGATCAATCATTATTTCAAGGAATTCAGCAAGGGTGTTTAAATAATCAGAATTTTCAGCAACTACCCTTCCCTCAAGTCCAACCAAACCAAGGATTTCAGCATTTTAACCAAGATTTCCAGCAGCCTTTTCAGCAAGGAAATAATCAATTTCAGCCTCAACCTCAGCCATGGCAGCAAGAATTTCAACCTTTATAGAATTTTCAACAACCTTTTCAATATTCACAGCCATGCGATCCAAATTTTCAGTTTCAAAACCAGAATTTCCAGCCCACTCAATTTCAGTGTTCACAACCACAATTTCAACATTTTCAGCAAGATTTCCAGTTTCAAGGACAGAATTTTCAGCCCCTCCCATTTCAGTAGTTTAATCAAGGAGGCTTTAAGGATCCTGATTGGGATGAGGCTCTACACCAAAGGATGATAGAGATGTGTCAACAAATGTTACAACAACAACAAGCTTGGCAACAACAAGTTCTACAACAACAACAACAACAAGAGCAAGATCAGCCGTTGGATTTAAGTGGATCAATCTGGACCGTCCATGCTTAAGTATTTAATCAAAAATTTCCTGCCTTCAGCCGTCGTCGCGTCTTCAGAGTTCTTCGCCGCAAGTCCCGTTCTTCGTGTTCTTCCTTCATTCTTAGGTTCTTCCTTCAATCCAAGGTGCGACCAGTCGATTTTCTTGCTGAATTCACGTGCTAGGTCATTGGGGAGGCCATCAGTCTTGTTTCCGGGTCGAAATTGCCCAAGAACAGAGTTTGTGAGAGGTTTCTATAGCTCTGTCCAATTGACACCCTTCGGATCGGCTGTGCTCCACTACCTTCCACCTAAGCTATCCAGAGGGGTTCCCTGAGTAGCTTGGATTATCATCCACTCACCCACGCACGCAGACACAGCTGCAATGAAGAATTCGTATGGAAAATTCAGAAATGGGCAATTTGAGCTGTATTCAATCGCGGATGAAGTTTTCCCCATGATTTGCTGAGCTTGCGGGTCCGAGGCTCTCCCTTGCTTGACAACCAAGGAGTATCTGAGCTCTGGAAGGAATCGAGGAGTAGATTTCATCAGTTTAATTTCATGTTTAGCTATAGTTTTCAATTCTGCCGCAAGCTTGTTCTGAAATTCTGTTTAGTTACTGAATTTTTCGATTTTTAAGTTGTTAGCCATAATTTAGCTTCAATTCTGCAAGTAGAGTAATATAGGAACTTGTTTAGTGATCAACTAGATCAAATTTCAGTTTATTTTAGTTTAATTTGCTGCGTGCCAAGTCAATTTGCTGCGTGCCAACTTGTTTGCTGTGTATCAACTATTTCAGCCCCTTTTCACTAGTTTTGTCAAGTAATTGCTAGTTTAAACTTCCTTGTTCCTAGATTAGTTACTTGTATTCAAGTTGTGTTAGCTAGCTCAGCCTTTAAGCTATTGCAAAAACAGAAAAATCAGTAGCTAGTCATTTTCAATTTTGCATCTAAAATTTCAGCTCTTTTCATTTCTGAATTTTCTTTGTTTCTCTGGTTTTGATCTCAGTTTCGATTCCTTACCTTAATCTTGCTTAGTTCTTTCTTAATTCCATTATTTTCCAATTGAATCACTCAGCTGAAACAGATGAGCTAAAACTTTACTTATTTCATAAGGTTGGTGTTAGTTTTTGGCACAAAAGATCACTTATTTCTTCCTTTGCGTGCCAACTGCCTTAAACCCTCTTGCATTCGAATTTAGCTTGTTTCCTTTGTGGCATATGATTGTGTTGAAAACAATAAGTTACACTCACTCATATCTGAATTTGGTTGGCAGTGGTTGGGTTCCAAAATACTTTAGCTAGTTGAGTTGCAATTGCTTGGTTGAGTTCTAATTTCGCATGCTATTAATTGTGTTAAGCCTATTGATTTCCGAAAACTCCCATCCCTGCTTTTATTTCATTGCATAGCATTCCATTTTGTGTTTGAAATCAGAAAACAGTTGCCAAAAAAAAACTTTGTAAGTGCTTTGATTTGGTTTTCCATTGGTTGAGCTTTTTAGTGTCAATTTTCTTGTTTAGTTTATTAAATCAAGGTTTCTATTTTTCCATTGCAATTTCATTTTCAATTACAAACCAAAATCCATTTACTTGTTTGAAACCCAAAAACGACACATAACTACAAGTTGGAATCAAGCACGACAACTAGCCCCGAGAAAAATACGACCTGTGGCCCCTATATTACATTTTCATACTTTTGATTGTAAAAAGGGTTTCCAGTTATTCATTCACATTTAAATCTGATGGTCCCATAATTCGTGACAAATTTAATCTAGTATTTCGGGTCTGTCATTGGGCGCGATCATTAGGCTTTCCCTCTTTTGGGGTTGCCTGGGCCGGAAGAAGTTGTGTTCCCGTGTCGGGACGGGGCACCTTCAAGCATAACGACAGATCAGCCACAGGTGAGCGGTTCGCGGCAGGGAGAACACCTAAGTGTTGATGGAAGGAACCAACCGTTATTCATAGCCCTTTGCAACGTTATGGCCGGGTCGCAAACGACGAGTAACTTTGTCGGGTCGTACATCTCCTGATCGAGCCTAACACAAGGGACACCCAAGTCGGGGAGATGTTACGGAGTTTTTCTTGCCTTAATACTTCAAGAGTTTCGCCCGCGTGGCGGGTTAATAAGTGGTGAGTGTGGATCGGCTTGCAATGAGTCCAGGACCAAGCCGGCGGAGGAATGCAATTTGCTAAAAGATGAGGGTTTAACCACCGACCCAGGCCAATTCTCCGGAGCTTGGGCCGCCCCGCGTCCGACCTGAGACACTGACCCAAATGGGGCGTGGCAGCAGGTCCACGTATAACCTGCTGGTAAGGCAAGAGTTTGTGCACACGGTCAGGCAAGACTCATGGGGCATGGGGCGCCACGCATCTTACTGAGCAGCCAAACTGCGGGAAAGCACACATGGTCAGGCAGGCTGAACCGCGGGATCATAGCGCACACAGTCGGGCAGGACTCAGGGGGCGTGGGACGCCACGCGCCTTACTGAGCAGCCTAGCTGTGGGAAAGCACACACGGTCAGGCAGGCTGAACCACGGGATAATAGCGCACACAGTCGGGCAGGACTCAGGTAGCGTGGGACGCCACGCGTCTTACTGAGCAGCCGAGCTGCTGGAAAGCACACACGATCAGGCAGGCTGAACCGCGGGATAATAGCGCACACAGTCGGGCAGGACTCAGGGAGTGTGGGACGCCACGCGTCTTACTGAGCAACCGAGCTGTGGGAAAGCACACACGGTTAGGCAGGCTGAACCGCGGGATAATAGCACACACAGTCGGGCAGGACTCAGGGAGCGTGGGACTCCACGCGTCTTACTGAGTAGCCTAGCTGTGGGAAAGCACACACGGTCAGGCAGGCTGAACCGCGGGATCATAGCGCACACAGTCGGGCAGGACTCAAGGAGCGTGGGACGCCACACGTCTTACTAAGCAGCCGAGCTGCGGGAAAGCACACACGGTCAGGTAGGCTGAACCGTGGGATAATAGCGCACACAGTCGGGCAGGACTCAGGGAGCGTGGGACGCCACGCGTCTTACTGAGTAGCCGAACTGTGGGAAAGCACACACGGTCGGGCAGGCTGAACCGCGGGATAATAGCGCACACAGTCAGGCAGGACTCAGGGAGCGTGGGACGCCATGCGTCTTACTGAGCAGCCTAGCTGCGAGAAAGCACACATGGTCAGTCAGGCTGAACCGCGGGATAATAGCGCACACAGTCGGGCAGGACTCAGGGAGCGTGGGATGCCACACGTCTTACTGAGCAGCCGAGCTGCGGGAAAGCACACACGGTCAGGCAGGCTGATCCGCGGGATAATAGCGCACACAGTCGGGCAGGACTCAGGTAGCGTGGGACGCCACGCGTCTTACTGAGCAGCCGAGCTGCTGGAAAGCACACACGATCAGGCAGGCTGAACCGCGGGATAATAGCGCACACAGTCGGGCAGGACTCAGGGAGTGTGGGACGCCACGCGTCTTACTGAGCAACCGAGCTGTGGGAAAGTACACACGGTCAGGCAGGCTGAACCGCGGGATAATAGCGCACACAGTCGGGCAGGACTTAGGGAGCTTGGGATGCCACGCGTCTTACTGAGCAGCCGAGCTGCCGGAAAGCACACACGGTCAGGCAGGGCTGAAAACCGCCCCGCGNCTCGACCCTATTCTTGAACAACGAATTCCTTCGACAATTCTACGCTCTTCTGCTTCCACGACACGCTCCAGAAAGCTGCCAACTCAAGCCGACGACGTCCCGCTGCTCCAGAACTTCAATCTTCACCGGACGTCGGTAACAAGAGTTGTATTTAAGTTTACGAGAATATTTTTATTATTATTTGTGTGTAAACTTTTGCGAACTTATAGAATTGCCCGCAGAAAACGGTCAACGACCGTGGGCCTTGGAGTAGGAGTCGACCCAGGCTCCGAACCAAGTAAACCGGTTGTGTTTGCGTTGTTGTGTTCTCTTTTATTTCCGCTGCGCACCCGCTCTTTTAAATCCGAACGAATTGCGACATTCACCCCACACCAACTAAGGTAGTCTCTACTACTCCATATGAGATTTGGAATAGTAAGAAACCTCACTTAACTCACCTTAAGATATGGGGTTGTCCTGCTTATGTGAAGCGGGTTGTATCAGACAAATTGGATGCTAAGTCTGATAAATGTCTATTTATTGAATACCCTAAGGAAACGAAGGGTTACCAATTCTATCATCCCTTGGAACAAAAGGTGTTTGTTTCAAGGCATGCTGTATTTCTAGAAAAAGAGTTTCTTTTACAAGAAAACAGTGGGAGTGGGATTGAACTTGATGATGTTCAAGAAACTCCAATAGACATCTCAGAGACACCTAGTCTAGGCCCACAACCGATAATTCATAGTGATGAGCTATCAGTTGAACCTAAAACTACACCACCTCTTCGTAGGTCTGATAGGACTCGCAACATTCCAGAGAGATACGGATTTCTCGTAAGTGAATCGAACGACGTGTTGCTCATTGGCGATGACGAACCTATCAGTTATGAAGATGTTCTGAAAAATTCAGAAAGGGACAGATGGCTTGAGGCCATGAAGTCGGAAATGGATTCCATGTATGAAAATCAAGTATGGGACTTGGTTAACCCACCTGAAGGGATTAAGCCCATAGGGTGCAAGTGGGTTTTCAAGAAGAAAACCGACATGGAAGGTAATGTTGTTACCTTTAAGGCTAGATTAGTGGCAAAAGGATATCGTCAAAAACAAGGAGTTGACTATGACGAAACCTATTCGCCAGTAGCTATGCTTAAATCCATTCGGATGCTCCTAGCCATAGCAGCTCATTATGATTATGAGATATGACAAATGGATGTGAAAACAGCTTTCCTTAATGGAAACCTACTTGAGGATGTATACATGATACAACCTGAAGGTTTCACATCGGTTGATAAAACCAAGGTATGCAAGCTTCGACGATCCATATATGGACTAAAGCAAGCATCTAGGAGCTGGAACATCCGTTTTGATGAGACAATCAAAGAGTTTGATTTCTCACAAAATCCTGACGAACCTTGTGTGTACAAGAAGGTTAGTGGGAGTGCAGTCGTATTCCTAGTATTATATGTCGATGACATCTTACTTATAGGAAACGATATATCAGTTTTACAGACAGTTAAGATTTGGTTGTCCAAAACTTTCTCCATGAAAGACCTGGGAGAAGCAACCTATATCCTTGGGATTAGAATCTATAGAGATAGATCAAAACGGTTGCTTGGTCTTTCGCAGTCTACATATATAGACCGAGTGCTAAAAAGGTTTAGCATGTCGGAATCCAAGAAAGGTTACCTTCCCATCAGGCATGGGATCAACCTTTCGAAGTCTATGTGTCCGCGCACAGAAGACGAGAGGATTAGCATGAATAAGATTCCCTATGCATCCGCAATAGGATCTATCATGTATGCTATGTTATGTACTAGGCCCGATGTATCGTATGCTCTGAGCGTCACGAGCAGATACCAATCTGATCCAGGAATGGATCATTGGGCGGCTGTTAAGACAATCCTTAAGTACTTAAGAAGAACTAAGGATGTATTTCTAATATATGGAGAAGGAGATTTGATAATGCGTGGGTATACAGATGCCAGTTTCCAGACAGATAAGGATGACTCCAAATCGCAGTCTGGATACGTATTTACTTTGAATGGAGGCGCAGTAAGTTAGAAGAGTTCCAAACAAGACACTGTAGCGGATTCTACCACGGAAGCGGAATATATCGCAGCTTCGGAAGCAGCAAAGGAAGCAGTCTGGATCAAGAAGTTTGTCTCCGAACTTGGCGTGGTTCCAACCATTGATGAAGCAGTGCCGGTATACTGCGACAACAATGGAGCTATTGCACAAGCAAAGGAACCAAGGTCTCATCAGCGATCCAAACACGTGCTTCGACGCTATCATCTGATCAGAGAGATTATAAGTAGGAATGACATACAAATTGAGAGAGTTCCCACTGAAAGGAATATAGCGGATCCTTTAACTAAGGCCTTGCCTCAAAGCAAGTTTGAGGGACATGTTAGAGCCTATGGTATTGGATACCGTAGCGATTGGCATTAGGCCAAGTGGGAGTTTGTTAGTGATATGAGAGAAGTGTCCTAAGGCAATCGTCTTATGATTGTAAACATTTATTTTAATAAATGATAATTCACTATTTGAGTGTACATGTTTGTGTATTTGATTGGGATCTTAAACTCATCTACTGAATGTCCGCAACACAACTCACAGCATAAGAGAATTTGTGATGAGATCACAACTAGTGATTATCTCTAATGTGCAATTGTGAAGTATTGAAATTATCCCTAGTCGATGAATTGATAAAAACGGACACTATCAATTCTGTTGAGACTAGCATGGGTTATTCTCTAATCAGCTGATTCTCACTGGCTGGTGACATTGGGATGTCCGGAGATAAACATGGATGCTAGTTAAGGGAACTAGTTCATTGGAGTGACTAGCTGTGAGACTTCATATGGGAATCTACATGTAGATATGTCAATGAAGATCTTACTGCGGCTTAAGTGCGATGTTCCTTTGACTTGCGGTGTTCAAGTCATCTTGGTCATGGAGACTTATACTTTGACATCTTAAGCAAACATCTCCAAGGAGGTGTGGACCCAGGATGATCGGGTATAAGCCGAAGTGCCCGAAGATGTTTGAACAGCCTACAAAGGATTCACCACTCCTTGCGAGGAGATGTATACCCAGGCCTATCGTCGGATTGTTACTCAAAGCCTCTGGCCAGAGCATATCATGTTAAGAGTGCGAGTCTCTTAAATACATGAGAGTAATTAGAAATCCAAAGGACGAGGAAGACACTACTTGGGCTAGGTGTGACGTAGTCAGCCTAGTGGGGACTGACACCATAGACCGTGTCCTGAACCAAGTGGGTATAAGGTGGTGAAGGGAATGAGGCACGATTCATTAGAGCTGCTGAAGGGTTTCAGAATAATTTCTTCTGGGGTCAAACCGTTGATCTTTCGATTAATTGGGGATCATGATGTACTACTAGGTGCCACTCATGATCGATCTATAATTAATGGGTTAATTATAGACGGCCAACATAAATCGAAAGCCTATTTAGTCACACGCAATACGAGTAATCCGAGGGATTTAAAATGAGTTGAAAATTGGATTTTCCGATCAAGAGAAACGAGTCGAATCTGAGTTAATCAGAGGCGCAATGGAAGCTAAAAATGGCTAAGTCTTTTAAAGGCTTTTTGGGCGAATTAAATGAGTTTAATTCGCGACCAGTTCGGGTTGGTTTGGCCGGCCAAAGGAGGTGCTAACCCTCCTTGTGGTGGCCGGCCATTAAAGGAGATTAAACCAATTTAATTGGTTTAATTAATAAAATAAATCTAGCGCGGTTTATTTTATAAATTATGGATAAATAAATTTGTATAAAGAAAATTTATATAAATAAATTTGTAGAAATTTATTCTTTTTATGGAAGTTAAAATAATCCATGAATTGGTTTATTTTAATTTTATAAAATCAATTATGAATTGATTTTATCATAATAAGAAAGTTTATAAATTTCTTATAAAAAATTTATTCCATAAAGAGAGAAAAGAATAAGTTTTATTATAAATTGGTTTATAATAAAGACTTGGTTTAAACGGAATAATTAGTTAAGAAAATTTATAGGATAAATTTCTTATAACTAATTCCGTTTAGAGAGAGACTTAGCAAAGAGTTGCTACTATATAAAGGAACCAAAGGCTAGCCCTTTAGATCAATCAATTAATCAAGAGATTAATTAGAGCTCTCCTTCTCTCTCTTTTAATCTCTTCTCCTCTCCCTCTCCTTCTCTTGCCTAGGGCCGGCGCCCATTCTTGTGAATTAGGGCCGGCGCACCAAGCCTTCCTCCAAGAGTGAAGTTGGCGTGAGCAACCAAGAAGAAGGAGAACCCGAAGACGAAGAAGAAGAAGCGGATAGCGACTCCTCTCTTCCGGAATACGATTCCGTTACTTCGTTGGTTAGTTTTTCCATTGTTTCTCTTATTCTTCTAGTTGTGCCTTCCGAGAATCTAGTAGTTCTCGTCGGCACAAAACTCGTGACTTTGTGAAGTCATCCCGAAGAGAACTCGGCGTGGACGCGAATAGAGGCGGAGCTTCCAAGGGACGCTACGGTTGGATCTCGTCCCTTACTTCGAGTTACGAGAGGTACTTAGTAAATTAGTTTACTTTTCCGCAAAGTTTTATTTTATGATTATGTCAACACACCATAAGATTGCATAATAGATACGAAGTTAAAATAATTTAGGAAATTATTTTATGCAAACTCTTCCGCTGCACGTAAAAATTTTAAATTTTACGAACTCGTATCCTTGTCGACATGCACCCGGTCCCAACAGATTCGCCATCTGTTGTCCGGCTTAGGCACTAGCACCACGTTGGCCAGCCAGGACGGGAATTGCACCTCTCTGATGTGCCCTGCCTCCGTCAACCTCTCGATCTCCGCCCTGATCGCCTTGTTCTGCTCGGTACTAAAGTCCCTCTTCCGTTGCTTCACGGGCCGAGCGTGGGGGTAGACGTGGAGGTGGTGTTCCGCAACCTCCGGGCGGACGCCTCTCAACTCCTTGACGGTCTAGGCGAAGACATCTTGATTGCGAGCCAAGCACTCCAGCAGGGGCCCCCTTAGCTCTTCTGGCAGTCCTGCCGCAATCTTGACTCGGGACTCCTCCCGGTCGGGGAGGAGCTGCAATTCTTCCTTGTCTTCCTGCAACTCGGACCAAGGAGAGGCTTGGACCATGTTGCACTCAGGGAAAGGACGGGGGGCCTTGCGACTGTCTACGTGAACATCGTCCACGTAGCACCTTCGGGCTATCTTCTGGTCGCCCCTGACCTCTCCCACCTGATCCCCGACCGGGAACTTAACCTTTAGGTAGAAGGTGGAGGCGACGGCCCGGAACTCATTGAGAGCAGGGCGGCCCAGGATGGCATTGTAGGACGAAGGGGCGTCCACCACCAGAAAGGTGGACCACCGAGTTCTCTTCAATGGCTCTTCGCCCAGGGAGACGGTCAACCGAATCTGGCCAATGGGATGTACCGTATTCCCCGTGAAGCCAAACAGCGGGGTCGCCACTAGCTCCAACTGGGACTTTTCAATTTGGAGCTGATCAAATGCCCTCTTGTAGAGTATGTTGACCGAGCTACCTGTATCCACGATGGTGCGGCGGACTTGATAATTTGCGATGACGGCTGTAATGACCAGCGCGTCATCGTGGGGGACTTCCAACCCCTGAAGATCTTGGGGCCCGAAACTGATTTGTGGCCCCTCTGCCTGGGCTAGACTAGTGTCAACTTGATGGATCTCCAGTCGGCGTACTTAGGCTTTCCGGGCCCGGTGGGAATCTCCTCCAGTCGGGCCGCCCGAGATGACGTGCACGCTGCCTCGAACAACATTTTGCTGGTTGGCCCGCTCTTCTTCCGTCTCCTTTTCCACCGCTCGGTTCCCTTGAGGGAATAGATTTCGAGTAGCCGGAGGGTTTTCTCGCAGTTCCTCGGCCATCGGGTCGGCGTTCGGCCCGCCTCGGCCTGCTCCCCATCCGGGAGGTGTTTGTCGCCCTCGACCTCTGGGGGCCTTAGCCCGACCCCGGCCGGCTTGTCGGCACTCCTCAGTGGCGTGCCCGTGACTTTGGTGGAAGCTGCAGTATGGCCTCCATCGGGCGGGAAAGCATCCTTGGGCCACCTGCTGCACGTGGCGTCTTTCCATGCCCGCGTGCTCGGCAGGGCCCCGAGGACTACGAATGGGTCCTCCCGAGGGCCTGGTAGTGTGAACAGGAGGAGGGGGTGCCGGGGCCATCGATTCCTTGCGCCAAGCCGCCTGCACTTCCTCGACGTTGATATACTTGTCAGCCTTTCCAAGGAGGCTGTCGAAGTCCTTCGGGAGCTTCCTGATCAGCGAGCGAAAAAACTCTCCCTCCTGCAGACCCTGGGAGAACGTGCTCACCATGACTTCCTGCGTGGCAGTTGGCACATCCATTGCCAACTCATTGAACCTCCGGATGTAAGCCCTAAGTATTTCTTTCGGCCCTTTGCTTCAGGGCGAACAGGTTGAGACTCGTTTTGTGGTGCCTCCGGCTGCTAGCGAAGTGCTGCAGGAACACCCTCTTGAACTTTTCAAAGTTCGTGATCGACCCGTCAGGGAGCCGGTCAAACCATCTCTGGGCTACACCGGAGAGCGTGGTTAGGAAGACTCGGCACTTAACGCCTTCCGGATACTGCTGAAGCATAGCAGCACTCTCAAACTTCATCAAGTGCTCCTCCGGGTCTGTGGTTCCCACGTACTCAGGGATGGTGAAGAAACGAAGGTGGTGGGGCACGGGATCTTCCAAGATCCAAGAAGCGAAAGGGCTACCTACCGGCGCGGCTGAAGCAGGGTCAGCCGGAGCCTTTCCCTTATCCAGCCGCCTCCCGCGCACCGGATTGGAAACTGAGGCTTCAGCGAACACTGAATGGGCCTCACCGGGTTGCTCCCGGGGGACCATCACAGGGGGAGGCGCAGGACCACCCTCAGGCACAGCAGGCCTGCCTTGCCCTCCCGAGATGCGACGTGTCACCGGCTCTGGGCCCTGAGGCCCTTGGCTGGCAGCTTGGGAGAGCCTCTGAGAAGCCCTCTGCTGAGCTCGCGTAGTCATGAGTACCTCGTACTCCCCTCGAGAGATATCCATGTTTATGTCATAAGGCTCATCCATCTTCACTTCCGATCAGGCTGTTGGTGTCCCTCCTTCTAGCGCCAAATTTGATCCTGTCGCGAAGTGAGTCAGACGCCCCTACAGCTGGACGAGTCTCCGAGAAGGGCGAGGTCGCAGAAGTGGCGTGACGAGCTGGGCCGCTCCCAACCTGCAAGACAGAGACCGTTAGAACCCGCCGGGAAAAGTCCCCGGCCAGGCACTCCGACGGTCAAGTCAGTACACGACGGTGGCGATGGAAAGCAATAGAACAGTAGGGAGATTGCACTATCGCGCGTACCTGGAAATGCGGAATGAGATGTATAAGTAGCCGGGGAAGCTGACAGGTTCTGCCCCATCTGCCACCTGCTGTCGCGTAGCGGGGACAAGGCAAGGCATGTCCAGGAGTGACAGGGGTGGCAGGGTAAAGTGGCTCATGCTGTGTTGAGGAAAGGGGCCCTGTCAACTTAAGAGTTGGCACCGTTGGACGCCGCTCGGCCTGACACCAAGGCATGTGGTCGAGCTACGGGAGACAAGATGTGGTAGGCAGATCAATACCTCGACGGGATATCCGCCACTGGGGGTCAGGACGACTGAGGTCCTGCGCCGACCTCGTACAGCTTCTGGTAGTCCGGTGTCAGGGAGTGGTTGCACCGGCTGGGGCGCTGAGTGACGAGGCCGACTGAGGGCCTAGGAGAGTGTCGACTGGGGCACTTAGTAACGAGGCCGGCTGAGGGCCTAAAAGGGTGTCAGCTGGGGCACTTAGTAACGAGGCCGGCTGAGGGCCTAGGAAGGTGCCGATTGGGGCACTCAGTAACGAGGCCGGCTGAGCGCCTAGGAAGGTGCCGACTGGGACACTCAGTAACGAGGCTGGCTGAGGGCCTAGGAGGGTGCCGACTGGGGCACTCAGTAACGTCTTCTGTGGCTCGGGCTTATCTCCGTAGCGTAGGCCACCACGCATAGGCGGGGAGCCGAGGCTGAATAAGTCAAAAAATCATCTGTCTCAGGAGAAGGCCCTTATGGGACTATGGGGGCCTTGACACGGAAACCCAGGGGGCCTAAGCCCGCGAGCCTCCTACCCGACGAGATCGTCCCGATCACTGGCCACCTCCCTTCTGACTGAGCGCCAGACTGCCAGGCCAGGTCACATAAGCTGGCCCGGGATCAAGAGCCATCTTCTCTTGAGAGGGCTGATTGGGGACTCATCTATGGTAGTAGCACCAAATGAAGTTTATTCACTCGATCATGCTGCTATTAAAGCCTACTAATCCTACCAAACAATTTCTAAAGCATACTATCAAGTATTTTTTTAATAAAGAAACTAACTACAATGATTAATATAATTGGAATAAACCATTCTAAAGATGTTATCACCACAAATTATTCAATCACAAAATAAAACAGAACCAAGCATCATCTTTTTTTAGTGTTTAAATCATCTTCTTTCAGAATGTGTCTAAATATCACATCTTCGAAATATATGTATATATCCGCCCACGAAAATGCTACGCTGCGGACCGTGATGTGCGGACTTTCCGTACGGACCTCACTGACCAATCAGGCAAGGGCCTGATCGGTCTGGCCCCGTGGTCGCGCACGCGGTCCGCACGAGGCGGTCCGCAGTAGAGAGGCGCTGTATCTGCCCATATGCACTGGATTAAAAACACCAAATTATTTTAATAAATTACGACAAGACAATCACGTTCTTATCGGATCACTAACTACTACCGAGCTGAAACTGAGACTGCTGCAAAACTGCAATCCATAGAGGAAAGGAAATGTAAAAGAAAGAAAGTAATCCATCCAACCGACCATTATCAACCGGAGAGATCTGCTAGTTTCCCTGCTCGGAAAAACATAGTATTCTTCTGATTATCAAATGCATCGGAAAGCATTTGCATTGTGCGAAATGGCATAAGATCACACAGGCACTGATCATATTGTAGTCGAAAGTTGACTCTTAGGCGTTCTTAGCTTTCATGGTATTCCCGTATGAATCTGTATTAGTAACCTCACCAATCATCCAAATCTCCGATGGTCAACTGAACAAGATACAATTGAAATCTCTGATCACGGATGACTAAAAAGACATGTTTTCTTATGATCTGAATCGGACAACAACACATGAAATATCTTTGCTATCTCTAGTGAGTGCCTCGGTGGTCAATTGCCTCGCTGCAGTTTGTGGATCCTTAAACCTTCTGACAGTCGCAACTGCCTCTTCATTGTTCATGACCTAAATAGAATTTGCAATAAAAAAAATATATACATGTTCTTAGATGACTCCCAATGTATAATTGCCATTACAATAGCATAATTAGTTTTAAGGTTGAAGAAGAAACCTTCCATATACCATCACTAGCAAGGATGAGTAGCTCTGTCTCTGATGTAATGTTTAAACAACGAATATCAGGATCTGACCGCAAATGTGATTTCAAATTCTTGTCTCCAAAAGCACGGGATACAGCTAACTGGCCATTAACCCTGGGAACATCTCCTGACAGAGAAAAAAAAAAGAAAAAAGATGTGAATTTTTAACAGATTGCAGCTAAAAAACGAAAATGATCTTCTATATTTAGGTTCCAGTCGTCACTACTGTAAATATACCTTTTCTTGAACATTGGTGAACTGGGGAAAAAGTAAATTCTAGGAGTAAAGAATCAAGTTATTATGTCAGTCCTTATGGTAATGCAACATAAATTTTAGGTAAGATGTGTAACGCTCAATTTCAATTTACTACATCAGATCACAGAGAACGAAGCTGAATGTTGTTCTACTCAAATTCAAGGTGATTACTTCAATGTCATGCTTAGGCACCACAGCATCCTTGAACTAAGATCGTGTTCAAAGACAAGGCAAGAGAGAATAATTCAGAATGCTGTTCTGCTCACATTCAAGTTAATTGGTATAAAACAGCACAAAATGCATCAGATGAGATCCTGTTGAAAGAAAAAGAGAAGAGACAAACAGACCCCCAAACTACAAACCAGAATTTATTGACATCAGCATCTTATCAATCAAGGTCCAAAAAGTTACCATACTTGGTCTTTTCAGCAGATGCCGTGATGAAGCTGCTACTTTCCCACAGGTTTAGCTTTCCCCCAATTGCAATTGATAGTTTTTATCCTCTTTTGAGACTAATTATAATTTTTTCTACATATCAAATAAAAATTTTATTTGGATTCATTGTAGGACTTCCAAGGTTTCAACATGCTGATCCAGGAGACTTTGCAAAGTTGTCCAATGTTGAGGCCATATTTCAGCTACTGTATATATACACTGCTTCGATGGTTTTCTGGAAGGTTATATCAATTTCCTAAAAATTTAGTTTCTTAAATATAATAGATCAATTGATCCTGAGTCTAACAGTCAGAAATAAGATCACCCATGTTTTCAATTTTATGGAGTGGGATTACACTAACCTGAGCCTTTGACATCAGAATAAGAGGATATGAGTAGGAAGGTCCCTCCTGCCCTTCCTCCATGTCTCATATGCCCACCCAAGATCAAACTCATATTTGAAGGATCATCATATATACCAATTACTACTAACTGAAACAATAATGCAACTGACTGGCCGAAGAAAGCAAGTTATTGTTCACACTTACAAAACATTGAACATAGAGTGGAAGATAATACGTACATCTTAAGCGGTCCGATCGATTATATATAAAATGATGAAAGAGGTTTTTATAATCTCGGACAACTGGTTCAGCCCCATGAAAGTTTTTCATCCGTCGCCAGAGTAAATCGGGAAGCGCTCGTGGCGGTGGGCGGTCTAGAAGCTAAATGTCCCAGGGGTTGCGCTCCATTTGAAGGAAAAATTCCTACAAATACGCCGTAGTTGGGGATCGAACCGTGGATGCCTGGAATAGCGACTAGTCGCTCTGCCGCTGCACCATAGCCCGGGGGGAAAAAATATTGGATCAGGTAGTAGATGAACCTGAATAACCGACCCGACCTCAGGGAAATTTCTCACCCCGAGACGAACCTGGGATAATTAAAACTTAAATAGGTCATTATATGAGAGGATATTTGTTTTGAAATTCAAAAATTAACCCTTAGGATATGGTTAGTTGGGTTTATCCTTAATAACCTGGGTTATCCATCCAAGGTTATCAATAAAAATCTTATTTGGTTTAGATAATCAGCGATTCCCAAGTAATGATCGATGCCGGACACGTCAGCAAAAGGGGCATGCAATCCGGAATCGGAATACATTAGGAAAGTAAGGTTTTTCTTGATTCCGGAATTATGAAATTTATCTTTACAAAATTATCTTCCAATATTTACCTTAATAAAAAAGACATTATTCGCGGGCGACCACCGACAACGACAGCAGGCGACCGCCGGCGTCTGCGACCGTCGGCAACGACAGTGGGCGACCGCCGACGCCCGCGACCAACGACCGTCGCCGGTGGCCAGCGACCGAGACCGGTAGTGGCGATCGGCAACCGAGACCGTCGCCGACGACCGACGACCACCGCCGGCGACTGGCGTCCAGCGACCGACGATCGCCGTCGGCAGCCAGCGGCCGGCGGCCTGCGACCGGCGACCGACGACGGCCGGCGACCGGCAACGACGGTCGGCGACCATTATTCGCGGCCGACGACCGGCGACGACGGTCGGCAACCACCGCCAACGGTTGATCATTATTTGCGGCCGACAACCGGCAACGATAATTGGCGACCACCGCAACGATAATGTCATCTTATTTTTTATTTTAAATTTATAATCATACAATATTATTGTAATTAAATTTAAATAAAGGGTAATACGATAGAATATTATGTCATTGACTATTATCTCTAAATAAATAAGATTTTATTTGATTATCTAAATTGAATTAAATAATTTTAGGTTATGTTTTATTTTTTATTATCTTAATTATATTATTACTTGGTAATTATATAACTAATGTTATATCTGATAACTTAACCCAACTCATCCTTATTATATTTTACAATTCCACTGTATGATAATCAACCCAATTACCTTGAGACTGATATTATTATAACGAGGACTTTGAATAGTATGATTTACTTTGTTTCAATTTATTGATGGTGTCGAGTTAAGCACAACAAGAAGACCCAGTTTTTTGATGGGTTAATATTTTTTTTTTGTATGCCCACATACGTTTCTCGTATATTATTAGATAAATCGAAACGGTAAATTATAGAAAACTCCCCAGTCTCTATTTAATCTTTGCATGTACTCCTCATTTGAGAATTTTTTTTTACATTCACTCCCTAATGAATTGAGTATAAAAGAGTGAAAATTGAGTATACATCAGTGAAAATTGAGTATAAAAGAGTGAAACTTGAGTATAAAAGAGTAAAAATTGAGTACACAGTTTCTTGATGTGGTGGATGCAATCTTACATACTCAAATTTCTAACTTTTATACTCAACTTTCTTTAAATAATACTCACCAAACTGTCTTGTCATACTCATCAGGGACTGCATACAAAGAAAACTTGAGTGGGGACTGTATGCAAAGATGAATTTGAGAACGAGGAGTTTACAAAAATTTTCCCATAAGAATTTTATCGGTACTTATTTAAAATTATTGATTAAAATAAATTTTAGTTGAGATTTATTTTGGTTCATCAAAATTCTATTTTTTATTAGCAAAAAGTAAATTTTGTTGGTTATTTTGAATTTTTTTTATTAAGCGATGTTATATTTGATTGATAATTTTTAATTTTTCACATGTCAAAATTAAATTTGGTTGATAATATTTTCCTTGCAAATTTATATTAATTTTAAATCTTTGATTGATAGGTAACTAGATATTATCAAAATAATTTTTAATTTTTTAAAGATTTGTTTGATTAATAATTTTTTTATTAGTTAAAATTAGATTTGATCAATAATTTTAATTTTTTTTATCAAAGTTAAATTTGATTGATATTTTATAATTTTTATTCAAAATTTAGTTAATAATTTTAAATTCGATAAATTGCAGAAAACTCTCCAATCTCAAACTGATCTTTGCATGCACTCTTTATTTGATAAATTTTTTGCATTCACTCCATGATGAATTGAGTATAAAAGAGTGAAAATTGAGTATATATGGTAAAGATTTAAGTATAAGTTATTTGAGATTGAGTTCTAATTTAGGAAATTTGAATATACAGTTTCTTGATGTGGTGGATGCAACCTTACATACTCAAATTTCTAACTTTTATACTCAACTTTGATAGGATCGATGGCTCGGCTTTTCTCTACAAGATAATTAGCACAATACAAGATATAGAATAAAATCAATGCTAACTCACAGTGTTTTACTTGGTATCCACCCTTAAGGGTGACTAATCCAAGGATCCGCACGAGTTCACCACCTCCACTATGAAACTCTCCTTTAAGGTGGAGAAAACCTTTACAATCTTGTGTTCTTCCTCTTTACAAGATGCAAGTAATTACTAGAGGAAGGGCTGAGGACTCTTGGCACTAGCAACACTTTGTTACACACAACAACTGTACCGTGCTTGAGCCAAATAGTCCTCCTTTTATAGGAGTAAAGGACAGCTTCGCATGCTGTCCAGCCCACACCAGTCGACTGCCCCGAGGGCAGTCGACTGGTCTAGCTTTAATTGTTAGCCAACGGCTAATTTTTCGGGGTTACCAGTTGACTGCCCCTGGGGCAGTCGACTAGTAGAAGGCTGAAAACCTTCTGTGAGTTTTGGCAGTCGACTGCCCTCTGGCCAGTCGACTGCCCAGCCTCTCAACTCACTTACAATCACTCAAAACACTCTCCCTCACGTATGCCTTCAGATATGCTCCCTTGGCTCGCCCCTTGAAGTCATCTTCCTCTGGCTATCGTCCCTCGGATGCGCACACAAGCCTTTCTCAGCTTGCCTCCATGTCACCCTTCACGTGTGCCCTTGAAGTCCACTTCCCGGCTTGCCCTTGAAGCTCTCCTCCGTCGGCTCTCGTCCCTCGGATGTGTTCTCCATGTGTGATTCTCCAAGTCCTGCAAACTCAATCACACATATCAAATATAACACAAAACCCTAACCTTAAACATATTGGCACACACACATCAAAACCATGATCTTCCCGATCATTCTAGGACCAATTGCCTCAACAATCTCCCCCTTTTTAATGTGTGACAATATGTTTAAGTTAGGGATAAAATATACCAATCAACAACAGTAAATATCAATGGCAATTGAAAATATAAGACATAGCAAAATGGTAACCTCCCTCTTAATCTATGTCATTTTTAATTTTTCATCATAATCCAATGTTAAGTCAAGATTTTAGCTAAAAATCAAACTTAAACTACTCATTCTGCCCCTTTGACACCATCAAACACGATTGCCTACAGCAATATTAATCTATGTCATCAAATGAGGGAATGACTCATTTCTGAAAAAAAATCTCAGAACCTGAATTCAGGCGTGCCAGTCGACTACCCCTTGGGCAGTCGACTGATACTATCTCGGTCAAAACTGAGTTCCTGAGCCGAATTTCAGAAACCCTCCAGAAATTCTAGAAAATTCTAAAAATTGTAAAAACTTGCAAGCATGTTTCTTGTAAGATACTCTATCAGGGAAAAATATCATTTCGTGAAAAATTTTAACCATGCTTGACTTTTGACCAAAGTTCAAATTTCTTGAAAAATACTACATTTGTATCAAGTTTTCAATCTAACTATGCAACCATACATGTTCCAACGTCATGCCAACATAAATAAAACATGGAGTGGTTTTCAAATACTTAAAATTTTCAACCATGATCTTTGGGCAATGTATCCATTAATTAAACACATGTCTTCCCCATGATTGGTCTATTTTCAATAATTTTGATACATTTAATGATTCAACACAATGTCATAAGCATAAGTGAACCAATGTATCATCCTAACATCCCATATGTAAGAACATAATCACAAACTAAGTAATATGAGATGTTCTACTATGGGCACTAAACTCCCCCTCAATGTCTCAAGTCAACCAAATTTAAAAAAAAAATTGAAATTCTAATATCATGGTTGACTTATCCCAAATCCTCTAACCCTTGAGAATTGACTTTGGTACCCAATAGTAATGTTTCCTAATTGGGTTAACCAAGTATTCCTTAGGGATCCATTTCTTACTAAGGGTTTTGGTCTTTGATTGTCCTCTAGCAATTAGGCAATGATAGGTTCTTCCATTGCTAGACTTCCCAAACCCTAATCATTCTTTCCTAAAGCTTGCTCTTTGGCTCCCAATGATTATATCTAATGTTTTTGAGCCAACTTCAAACTTCCTAAGTGCTTGGGTAAGGCTATCTACCTTTTCCCTTAAATCCTTATTTTCTTCTTCTAAAGATGAGTCATTTGAGTTAGAAGAAGAGGCATGCTCATTGTCCTTAATTTCCATTGAAGCTAATTTCTTCTTTAACATGCAATTCTCCCTTTTTAGACACTTAATCTTCTTTTTAGCATCAACTAAGTCATCACTAGTACTAGAGAATTTTAGCAAGAATAGAAGTAGGTAAGTTATGTACCTCACTTACCGAGAAGTCCGATTCTGAGGTGGAGCCTCCCCCTTCACTAGAGCTTCATTCGTCTTCACTTGAGCTTTTCTCCTCTTCAAATTCGGATGTTGTGGAAGCAAGGTCATCAATTCCCATTAATGCAAAATGGGAGATATGATGTTCTTCTTCCTCCGATGAAGACGGATCATCCCATGTGGCCTTCAAGTTTTGCACCTTCTTTTCCTTCTCTTTTAATTTCTTCTTCTTCCCTTCTTTCTTCTTTTCTTCCTTCTTTTTCAAGAGAGGGCACTCATCTCTCATGTGTCCTTCTCCTTGGCAATTGTAGCAAATAATTTTCCTTGACCTACTTTTGCTCCTTGATTCTTTCCTACCATGAGACTTGTTAGTAGAAAATTGTTTAAATGCTTTTCTTACCATTCTTACCATGTAGGCCTCTGCATCACTACCCATGGACGCACTCGATCCCTCCGAATCGGATTATGAGACCTCCTTCTTCTTACCTTTTTCCTTGTTTGTCACAAGGGCTATACTTTTTGGCTTGTAGTATGATTCTTCGATTGTCCCTCCAACTCGAGTCTCATGAAGCTCCATGGTTGAGAAAAACTCTTCTAGAGACGTTTTCTCTAGGTCCTTTGAGATGTAGTACGAGTCCACCATTGAGCTCCATGTTGATGTTCTTGGGAAGGCATTGATTGCTTTCATCAAGATGTCTCGGTTGGGTAATTGTTCTCCTACACTTGTTAACCCAATAAGAATTTCTTTAAATCTACCATGTAAACTCGTTACCTTCTCCTCTTTATCAAGCTTGATATTATTGAGTTGGGACCGAAGGAGATCTCTTTTTGCCATTTTCGCCTCCGAGGTGCCTTCATGAAGTTCCACCAACTTATCCCATAAGTCCTTGGCACTAGAGTAGTTTCCAATCCTTATCACTTCTTGTTGGGGAAGCACACTAAGTAGATGATGCAAGACCTTTGAGTTTGCCAAGTGATCATCCTTTTACTTTTTGCTCCACCTTACTTTCTCAAGAACCTTGTTCTCTTGATCCCTGGGTATCTCAAAACCATTCTCCATGATTAGCATAATATCAAAGTCGGTGTTGAAAAATACCTCCATTCTCTTCTTCCACCATGAAAATTCTCCCTCGAATTTCGGCGTTGAATATGCGAGCCGACCATTTCAATGATTGCTCTTCTTGGCGGTTAGTCCGTTGAAGGCGTCCTTGCGCTCCGATACCAATTGATAGGATCGATGTCTCGACTTTTCTCTACAAGATGATTAGCACAATACAAGATATAGAATAAAATCAATGCTAACTCACAGTGTTTTACTTGGTATCCACCCCTAAGGGTGACTAATCCAAGGATCCGCACGAGTTCACCACCTCCACTATGAAACCCTCCTTCAAGGTAGAGAAAACCTTTACAATCTTGTGCTCTTCCTCTTTACAAGATGCAAGTAATTACTAGAGGAAGGGCTGAGGACTCTTGGCACTAGCATCACTTTGTTACACACAACAACTGTACTGTGCTTGAGCCAAATAGTCCTCCTTTTATAGGAGTAAAGGACAGCTTCGCATGCTATCCAGCCCGCACCAGTTGACTGCCCCGAGGGAAGTCGACTGGTCTAGCTTTAATTGCTAGCCAACGGCTAGTTTTTCGGGGTTACCAGTCGACTGCCCATGGGGCAGTCGACTGATAGAAGGCTGAAAACTTTCTGTGAGTTTTGGCAGTCGACTGCCCTCTGGCCAGTCGACTGCCCAGCCTCTCAACTCACTTACAATCACTCAAAACACTCTCCTTCACGTATGCCTTCAGGTATGCTCCCTTGGCTCGCCCTTTGAAGTCATCTTCCTCTGGCTATCATCCCTCGGATGTGCACACAAGCCTTCCTCGGCTTGCCTCCATGCCACCCTTCACGTGTGCCCTTGAAGTCCACTTCTCGGCTTGCCCTTGAAGCTCTCCTCCGTCGGCTCTCGTCCCTCGGATGTGTTCTCCATGTGTGATTCTCCAAGTCCTGTAAACTCAATCACACATATCAAATATAACACAAAACCCTAACCTTAAACATATTGGCACACACATATCAAAACCATGATCTTCCTGATCATTCTAGGGTCGATTGCCTCAACAAATTTTCTTCAAATAATACTCACAAAACTCTCTTGTCAATCCCATCAGGGACTGCATGCAACTAAAATTTCGAATGGGGACTACATGCAAAGGTGAGTTTGAGATTGGGGAGTTTAGGAAAAATTTTACTAAATTTTAAATTTGGTCAAAATCTAATTTATTGGCCAAAATTATGTTTGCTTAGTAAATTAAAAATATTTATCAGTTATACTTATTAATAATTAACACGAGTTATTGTAAGAACCTCTCTCTTTTTCATTGAGACTTTAGTTGTCATTATTTTACTTGTGAAATTTACATTGAGATTCCGCTGTTGACAATGTTTTGCTGCTTTTCCTTTTCACACTATCAATATATATTTCACTCAAACTGCTTGTTTGGTTTACTATTTCACTCATTAATTATTTTCAGCAGAAAAGTTGTCCATGCATAATACTTTTATCTTGTTGTATATGTGCATGTTGCTTGTCAAACTAATTTATATATAGTTTTTTGTTCATAAATTTCAATCTTAACATATTGGATCAATTTGATCGATGTTCCTCAGTGATAAAATGTTTGTGGGTGTTTAGAAAGATGAAAAGCAGCTTGATGCAGAGATTCATAGGAAATACATCTTAATGGAAGCCATTGGTGGTCGATTAGTTTGGCTGATTTGCCACTGTATTTAGTTGTTTTGACACCTTGTGAACTGTATTTAATTGTCATTTAAATGGTTGCAAAGTTAAATTGGTGGTTAATCTCTTCCTGTTCATTGATCACGCTAAATATGGTCAACGCCAGTGTTACCTCTAACTGAATGAGGCAGGTTTAAATTTGGCCGTTGACTTCGTCGTCTGTCCTTGCTGTCGACCTACGAAATCTAGTTCATCCTCCCCTTCTTTTTTCCATCTGAATTTGGCATCTCTCGCCCGACGCCATGCAAGATTAAACAAAAAGCAGGGGAAAAAGGCAACGCCGAAGATCGTAGAAGGTGAAGAGGAGAAGAAAGTTTGGCGTTAATGGAACGACCAGCCTTGGCTTTCTTCTTCTTCCTCCTCGTTGGCCCGGCCTTCTTCATGGAGCCATCCGCCGCCCAAGAGACGGCGGAGCCGATGACGGACGCCGCCGCCCTTCTCTTCCTCAAGGACTCCTTCACCGGCGCCGGCGACGCCCTCAACTCCTGGTCCTCTTCCTCCACATTTTCCCCTTGCAGCTGGTCCGGCGTCATCTGCGACAGCGGCGTCGTCACCGGCCTCCGCCTCGCCGGGCTTGGCCTCGCGGGGACCATCAACGTGACGGCCCTCTCCCACTTCAAGGGCCTCCACTCCATCAGCTTCAATAATAACAACTTTTCCGGGCAATTACCGCTGGGCTTCGACAACCTCCAAAGCCTCAAGTCTGTTTTTCTCTCTCACAATGCCTTCTCCGGCGAGATCCCTGACGGAACCTTCGCTTCCATGCGCTCCCTCAAGAAGCTCTGGCTCAACGACAACCAATTCACGGGGCGCATCCCCGCCATCTCCAACATCTCCAAGCTCATCGAGATTCGGTTGGAGGGCAACGCCTTCGAAGGCGCCATTCCTTCTATTGATATCTCCTCTCTCAAGTCGTTCGACGTGTCAAACAACCGCCTCACCGGTCCTATTCCGGCCTCCTTGGCTCGATTCAGCGCCGCCTCTTTCGCCGGGAATCCAGGTCTGTGCGGACCTCCTCTCGACTCCGCCTCCTGTGAAACACCGCCGCCGACCTCACAACCGTCGCCGAATCGAGTGCCTCCAGAGAAACAGAGTGGCCCCGGGACAGCCATTGGCGCCGTGGTTGGGATTGTAGCTGCGGTTCTCATCCTCATCGCCGTACTTGTGATGCTCTGCGGCCGCCGATCGGGGGAGGAAAAGAACCAAGCGGTCGGCTTTACGGCGTCCGCAGAAGCCATGGAGTCGGCGGAAGCGGCCACTGCGATCCCCACCGCCACCACGACGGCCGTCTCCGTCCAAAAGCCGCAAGACAAGGAGTCAGGATCGAAGTCGAGCCGTAAGCGCGCTGCCGGCTCGACCCGTAGCCCGGCGACGGCGGCGGCGGCGGGGGCGGCGACGACCGACTTGGTCATGATTAACGACGACAAGGGCACGTTCGGCCTCACGGACCTGATGAAGGCCACGGCAGAAGTGCTCGGCAACGGTAGCTTAGGCTCCGCCTACAGGGCCACCATGACCAACGGCCTGAGCGTCGCCGTCAAGCGCATGCGCGACATGAACAGGGTCAGCAAGGAGGCCTTCGAAGTCGAGATGCGCCGCCTCGGGATGCTCCGCCACCCCAACGTCCTCACTCCCCTGGCCTACCATTACCGCAGGGAGGAGAAGCTCATCGTCTCCCAGTACGTCCCCAAGGGAAGCCTTCGCTACATTCTCCATGGTAATCGATCAAAATCATCCTTCATATTTGATCTTCGATCAACTAATCATTACGCGATCATGGCAGGCGATCGGGGAGCAGCGCACCGTGCATTGGATTGTCCCACGCGGCTCAAGATCGCGCTGGGGATCGCGCGCGGCATGGCGTACCTCCACGCCGAGCTCGCCTCTCTCGACGTGCCGCACGGCAACCTGAAGTCCGCCAACATCCTCCTCGGCGACGACTTCGAGCCGTTGATCGCCGACCACGGCCTCGCGTCGCTGGTGAGCGCGGCGCAGTCGTCGCAGGTCATGTTCGCGTACCGGACGCCGGAGGGCACGCAGCACCGCACCGTATCCCCCAAGTCCGACGTCTTCTGCCTCGGCGTCATCATCCTCGAGCTGTCCACCGGGAAGTTCCCGTCGCAGTACATGAACAACACCAAGGGCGGGACCGATGTGGTGCAGTGGGCGGCGTCGGCCATCGCCGAAAAGCGGGAAGAGGAGCTGGTGGACCCGGACGCCGCCGGCCCAGGCGCGCCCGAAGGCATGGCGCGCCTCCTCAGGGTGGGCGCCGCTTGTGCCAACCCGAACCCAGAAGAGAGGCCTGAAATGTTGGAGGTGGCAGAGCTCATCGAGGAGATCGTTAGCGCCGTCGCCGGCGAGCCGGAGCAGTCGTAGGATCGACGGATGCCACTTCATCAACCTTCTTGATGGTTAGGATTAACATGATGGGAGCGTAACAGGGGACGCAGTTGATCTGTTTCATGCTAATTAAGTGCCATTCCTTGCCGATGATTACCGTTTTATTTCCTTTGCCATCGAAGAAGCTAATTAAGATGTTGTTTGTTGTGAGTAGATGAAGAAGAGAAAAGAAATAGCATCCAAAACACTTCTTCTTGTGCGGAATGCCACTGTAAATGAAGGCTAACAACGAGATCAAAGATACGTTCCATAATCTACTGCAACACTAATTTGTGAGTTAATTACAAGACATTCACTGTGGCCATGAATATTGCAACCGTGATCAGTGTAACTTGGATTGATTTTGTGCAGCTCGAACTGTTATTTAATTGATTTTCCATTCATCCCCCTTCTTTGGTTTGTAACCGTTGAGGTAGATATCAAACCATAATTCGCTGAGGATGCGTCTAGATCTGATGATATCCAATCTGCTGGATCATGCAAATCTAAGAACAGGACAATTAGCTGTTCTCTGCCAGCACATATAAACCTGGCAGAGATTTGCAGACAAATGTTGTCTGACAGTCAATGCTGCTCCTACCGATCGATTCTGTTGCTGTATCCATATCCAATCCAATCCAATTTTCCTCTCGTTGGTTCTTCCCCCATTGCAAAAAGAACGAACAAAGCTCGGATTTGCACAATCTTGTGCACGTAATCTCCTGTTGATTGGATTAACTGAATGAAGAAGATTAAATCAGCGTCGGCTGGGAACAGAGCATTTGGTTCCCTGATACACGGGACCGCTAAAATCCATGTGCGCCATCTCTATCAAGAAGACGTTTCCTTTCTCTTTGCTTGTTTGGGGTTTTAGATGCTTTTGAAAATGGATAAAGTCCTGGACTTGTTCGTGATTAAATTATATTACTTTGTAATTATTATTATTTTATTTGCATTAATGATAAATATTTCATCAAATGGATGAGCATTAATTAAAATCCATTAATAACTGAAACCATTACATTGGAGATCGAACTCGATCGGTGACTGTAATGAAATATGAAGATCTGCCATCTCATCAGCAGGCATACAGTTCGACGAGCTCGTCGACGGACTCCGGCGGGGGGTCGCCGTTCTCGAGCATCCAAAGGAGGTGCTCGAACAGCACCACCTCGCAGCCCACGACGACGGCGGCGCCAGGGTCGGCGGCGGAGCGACGGGCGAGGACTTGGAAGAGGCGGTGCTCGACGAGGCGGGTGCTGATGAGGTACCGTCGGCGGGACTTACCGACGTAGACGGGGTGGAGACCGGCAGGGGTGCTGCCGTGACGGTGGGTACTGCCGTCGTCGGCCGCGACGAGGCGGCTGCCGGAGTGCCACCGCTTGAGCATGGACTTGATCCAGTGGAGCTTTCCGGCCATGAATTCTCTTGGCTTGAGATGCAAACGGTGCAGGGGAAGGTGAGAGTGGTGTGGAAGTAGTAAGCGTATGGGAAGAAGCACTTTTATACATGGAAGGGAAGGGAAGGGAGAGGGCCAAAGAGAAATAGAGTTATATTAATATAATTTTAATTCGTTAATAAAATTATTATGTTTTTATCAGTACATTTAAATGCGTTAATTAAATTGATATACTCATCCTATAGCATATGTATTTTGTTAATATTGTAAGTCATTCTTATCTATTTTGTAGAAGTTTAATTAGGGGAGAATTGTTTAGAAATATGAAAATGATAGGCATGTGGGGAATTGGTTGAGGTCATGGTGGTGTTGGTGTCTTCGTTTAGAATTTTTTTTCTTATTATTTCTCGATTGATTATAATAATAAAAAGATAGAATTAGTTAATTAGCTAGATAGTGCACATGACGACAAGCTTGCCGTCATAATGTTTATCGCGAGATCCAATAAGTTAATTGCCATCATATTTCTTGGTTATTTCTTGAAGATGATTGCCATGACTGTTAAGTATTTGGATGAGATCTCTGGTGTGATCAACAAGTGTTGGATTATAAAATGTACGTTCGAAATGTTTAAACTAAGATTTTTAAAAATGATTTTGTTTTTTTAAATAGACGTTTATATATCAAAATGTAATTTAATTCGAGATAGACTTTGAAAGCACACGGTGTAATCATGTGCACAAATTCTGGTCATACACAGCCATGCTATTCGTCATATGGCATGAATTTATGATTTATCACTTGACTTGACGATCAATATAAATTGACATTATGATTAACTTTGATTTACATAATTTGAAAATTAACTGTGAGTAATATTTGAGATGAAGAGATTATCTTTTCCTACCCCACAATGCAACTACAAATTAAGTCGATGGATTTATAGATCACCACGATTTGATATCCAACTGGGAAGGGTATGTTTTATCGTGAATTTTCTACTGTGGGCTGCTGAGCGAATTCGCATGGATACTTTTAAATTTATCCGGTGGATGAATTAACAGAGGATTGTTTTATCTCCAAAATTATATTAATCAGGTTTATAAGGATCTAAATGTCTGGATTAAAAAAAAAAATCGACACGAACTTACATGTTGGACAGATAGGATTGACAAAATAAAAGATACTGTTGGTGCACGTGACAAATAAGACTCATGTAATACACGAGTGTGAAGGACTTTGTTTTTTAGTTTTTTATTAGAAAATTATTGAGATCCCATACAGGCATACACTCGAAGAACTACCTCATTAATAATATTCATACATTAATTTAGTAATATATAAGACAAAGTTAATAATTTTTATAAAATCTTAATTAAACGATGAACTAATTTGTTAAAGACATTCTAGATGTTCTGTTTATTTTACACATATCCATTAGGATATTCACATTGGTAAGTGCTATATATAATACTCACCATCTAATTAAAAAATGTAAATTCACATATCACAAATATATTATATTAACTTATTTATTCTCTCCTATCATTTTAATATTAACATGCATTATTTATGGGTCCTGTTATTCACATATTTATATTTATTCTTATTTTATATTAAATAAATATAATTTCAATTTTATTTATAAAATTTGAATAATTATTATTTAAAATAAATAATAATAATATTTTAAATATATTTATTATGTAAATTATAAAAAAATTATATATTATTTATGACTTTTTTAATAAAAAAAACATGAAAGGGCGTGGACATGCACGCCTCCCATATGCCTTGCCTTTTTTTTCTTATATATATATATATATATATATATATATATATTAAACCGTTCATTCGGTTGAACATGTTAGTGACGCAGTATTTTTTTTTTTTTAATGTTATAACACCTATTTACATTGATTTTAACATTAATAGAATGTTGCACTCATAAATGACACCAATTTAGGTGCTCTCAATGTGTTCAATTTGTTGTTTTTAATAATTTAGATGCTCAAATTTTGCTAATTAATTTTAAAATTAAGTAAATGACTTTCTTTATAAGTAAATTTGAAATATATCTCATACAATGACAATTCAAATCCCATGCAGGTTTGAATCCATCTGTACTCATTAGATTTATTAGTTATCGTCCGTGGGGTCAGATCATTCACGACTAATTGGACCCGAAGACACATGTACTTTGATCCTGTCGCCGAGCGTAGTGGAGCCGCAACCAGATGACGATGTAGCGATGAGTGACGTGGATACCGACGGGGCGTCCTCGCGCAGAATGACAGCGTCGTAGGGGGTGTCCTCCGACCGAATGGAAGTGGATGTCGCCTGGTGCACGGCCGACCGACTGGAGGTGGACCTGCTGAGGAAGATGACCGTTAGCAACCTAGCCGGGAAGCGTCCCGGCAAGGCACTCCGACGGTCAAGTCAGTACTCCGATGAACAGTAGAAAATAATGGAGCACTGGAGATGAGGGGCTTCGCGCGCGTACCTGATAATGAGGAGGGGAGTGACTTATATAGCCGGGGAAAAGGACCAAGTCTGACTTGTGTCAGGATTCTCTGACAGGGTCAGAGGATATTGTATGATTATGTCGATTTGAGTATGGCCTGTGTCAGGATCCTCTGACAGGGTCAGAATATACTGTATGATTATGTCGATTTGAGTATGACCTGTGTCAGGATTCTCTGACAGGGTCAGAAGATATTGTATGATTATGTCGATTTGTAACCAACCTTCTTTGTCGTATATTATTTGTCTTATGTGAGGACAAAGACAGGTTTCTGTAAGTCGCGCCTGTCAGAGAGTGTCAGTTCGCACGAGTGGTGACGGCCTGTTATCTGCAGCTGGTGCAGGTGTATTTTGTCTTTATCCCAGGGTGATTCCGCGAGAGTGCCCGAGTGGACACCGGGACGGCATGCCCGGATGGATATCAAGCATGGGCATAAAGGACGGCCGAGCGGATGCACTCGGATGAACGATTAGGCGTGTAAGCCTTAATGTGGCCGGGCGGCAATACCCGACTAAACGATTAGGCGTGTAAGCCTTAATGTGGCCGGGCGGCAATACCCGACTAACCGAGGCGTGTAGCCCTTATGTGGCCGGACGGGTTTTACCGATAGGAGGACCGCTATATTTATTCTGACCGGCCACCTTGCGTCCGACTGGCTGGCATAGACCCTGGGTCCGGCTAGGGTGTCCAGCTGGCTACCTGCACAATGACGTGGACCCTGAAGTCGGCCATGCCGTTTGCCCCGTTGGCTGTCCGTACGGTGCCAAAGATAGGGCGGGATCAATAGCCTTCCCCTCAAGTCTAGTCGAAGGAGGCGATCAGTCCGACTGACTGGACTACAAGTGTGTACAACCATTCCGCGGCCGAGCGATTTTGCCCTTTTAATATCTGGCCGGCTTAACACGATGCTCAACAGCTGAGGTTGTGTATGTTTGCCCTGTCTGGGCGGAAAAAGATTGTTAGTCGAGAGGAGCGTGGACCGCCACGCATTCCCGACTAGCCATTGACAGGATGAAGATGTCCGGGCGGATGAAGATTTTGACCGGAGGAACGTGGGCCGCCACGTCCTCGTAAATTGTTAATGCGTCCGACCGGACGCATGTTGTTAGTCGATGAGAGGTATGCTGAACACGTTTGGGCGGGAGAATGTTTGCCTTAAGTCGCAAGAAATGTGGAGTGTCACGCGCCCCAAGACGATTTTCTCGGGATAGCCCGAGTCAGTCAATTAATGGAGACGTGACATTCTAAGTCGAATGAGGTGATGTGATATGCCCGATGCGACCGGCGCCATAACGGCATCACCTCAGCTTTAATGAACCGGGCCACGTGGCGAGCGCTGGTTGGCCGACCGGGATGCGATTTATCCCCATGATTACGAGCTTTTAATGGCCATTAACGCGCGTAATTCTTTCCACCACGCGGCAGCTTCCGACTGGCCGACACGACGACGCGCCCTGTCGCCGTAGCAGGCGACGTCAGCGCCTGCGGCGCGTCTTTTCGAGGTTGATCGTGGGACGCCTCAACGGCATGGATGAGGCGATCTCCGTACACGTGGACCGCCATCGGACGGTCTCCCTTCTTCCGGCCTAGCTATAAATAGGCCTCCACATTCGGCGAAACCCTCATTTGCTCTTCACTGTTCTCTTCTCTAACTCGGTGCTTCTCGCTCCTCGCCGCCGTCTTCGCGTGTCGCCGCTGGTCTCGTGCTTCTCCGTCGGTTAATCTTTTCCGCCACCACCTACGGTCAGATTCTCCCTTTTCTTCCCTTTCTTTCTGTTCCATGGCTGCCTCTGCGTGGTATACCACTGTCGAGTCTTCCCTTCACGACGAGACCGTCTCCGACCTCCGACTGGCCTACGACATCCCTGAAAACTACCACATTGTCGTTCCTACAAAGGCTGACAGGCCACACAAGCCCCCGGCCGGCTTCTTTGTGTTTTTCCGGGACCAACATACATCTGGCCTGCGCTACCCTCTTCATCCCTTTATTGCAGACTTCTGTAACTTCTTCCATGTTCCTATCTTCCAGCTTTCTCCCAACGCCATTCGCATATTGTGTAACATAATAGTTCTCTTTACCCTTTACCGAGTCCCCCTCCGACCGGAGGTTCTTTATTTCTTTTATTACCCGAAGAAACAGGAGGCCGGGAATTTCTTTCTCCAAGCCCGGGCCAAATTATCCATAGTGGAGAATATTCCTTCCTCGAATAAGGGATGGAAGGCCCATTTCTTCTTCATAAGCCCTCCGACCAGCCCTGGGTTCCCGATCGGATGGGTCGAAGACATGCCCCCTATAGCTCCCTTAAGAAACTTTAAATCCGACCCCTTATTTATAAGGGCTGCTTCTCTACTCGGGGCCTACACTTCGACGGCATGAAACTTCTCAACGACGCCGTCTTGTACATATTTGGGCTAAGCCGAGTGCCTGCCGCCCTGCCCGGCACCTTCTGTAAGTCATTTTTTGTTTCGTACTTCTTTCTCCCTAACTCAACATCTTCTGATTTTGCAGCCGAGATGATGTGGGAAGCGGCCCTCGATGAGGCCATTGGCCTGGATGACGCAGAATTAAACGCCCGGGCGGCCGAACAACTGCGTCTACGCCAGGCCAGTCTGCCCGACCAACCTCCGATTCCTGAGAGCGTGGAGCCCGCCCCTCAGGCTCCTTCTGCCCAGCCAGCGGCGACTGGCTCTAGGGATCCGGCCGGCTCATCAAAATCTTCTGCCCCGGCAAAATCCTCCGGCAAGCAGAAGGTTCAGCCTTCCGTGCAGAAGTCTCTGCCTTCCAAGCGGAAGGCCAGCGCTTCTATCCGTATAGAGGAACCGACAGAGGTAGGCCGGTCCTCTTCTGAATCTCCCGACCCGGAACCTCTGCAGAGGCGCCCGAGGACTTCAGCGACGGGCTCTCCCTCTCAACCTGCAGAGGCCACTGCCAGCCCGGCTAGAGCGAGCCGGTCAGCTGATGCACCGGGTTCGTCTCGTTCGGGGGAACGGCGTTCGCAGCCGTGTGGCTATGGCGTATATCTCCCCTCGGTCGACCCAGCGACCCCCTTCGAAGTCCAGCAGCGGCTTACCCTTTACGGGGATTTGGCAGACTGCTGGGAGCAGGGTATGAGGGAGGGGACTTCCAGACCCCCGATCCGACTGGCAGACCAATTCCTTCAAGACGCTACGCATGTAAGTCGGATGCTTTGATGCTTAATCACCTTGCTTCTTTCTAACATTTTTATTGTAGTTTTGGGCCTCCTGCTCGAGCGTCGCCTATTCCCTGGTTATCAACACCAGGGGACGCCGAGCGGCCGAGCGGCAGCTCGCGGAATTGGAGCTTCGCCAGGCGCACGCTAACTTACCGGCCGGCGAAGAGGGTACAGCTATTCTCCGTTCGGAGATATTGGACCTTAAGGAGAAACTCCGTTCCGCCGAGGCGCGACTGACGGAGGAAATCACCCGAGCGGAGGCAGCCGAGCGGGCGTATGCCCGATCTTCCTCCCTGCACGCGACTCTTGAGCAGGAGAGGAAGAAGGCTCTGGCTATGCAGCGCCGTGCCCGATTGGACCTCGACAAGAAGGCTGTCGAGGCCCAAGCCTTGAAGGCGGATCTAGACAAGATGATGAAGTCTTCTGAGGAGCTCCGGGCAACCCTGAACGAAAAAGAGCAGGAGCTGGCGACTCGGGAGTCGGACTTAAATGCCAAGGAGAAGGCTTTAGACGCCCGAGAAGACGAGCTCCGCTTATCTGAAGGACTGCTGGCTTCTCAAGCCGTTGCCTTGGAGGAGAAGGACAAGGAGCTTGCTAACCTCCGGGCGGAAATTGACAGCCTGAAGCTGCATCAGGCAGGCGAGCCCGCCCGGATGGACGCACATCGCTTGGCTTACATCAATTCTAAAGAGTTCGGCAAGCAGTTGGGCAAGCGGACATCTGGCATGTTCAAGATGGGCTTAGAAAGCGCTGTTCTGCAGCTCCAAGAGAGCGGCCATCTGCCTGCCGACCTTCCTATCAATGCCGTCCAAGTGAGCCGGGTCAAGGAGATGCTACCCAAAGACTTCTTCCAGCCTTTTACCTAAATGTTAACCGTGTAATCTTTAGCCGCCGGTTGGGGCTCTTTTTTGTAATGCTGCCGGGTGACCATCAATCAGCGATGAAGAGTATTTTAGATATTAAGTAGATGTTGCCCGACCAGAGAGCCGAACTAAGCGAGGGATAATGGTTGTCAGGTAGCCGACCGGTTGATCTGACTAAGGTGTGAGTCACCCCGCGCCCGGTCAGGGAACTAAGCTACTTTAGAGAAATGGCTGTGTAAGCTAGCCGACTGATAGGTGGTCCTTCCCGAGGGATGTGGATCGCCACACGCCCGGTCAGAGCTAAACTAAGGAATCCGGCCAAGTAGAAGCCCACTGGTCGGGGGTTCGGCCTACGGGATGTGGATCGCCACACGCCCGACCGAATTCTGATACGCGCTTCTGGGCGGGCTGATGTTTAAATCAGTCGTCGCCTCAGGCTTCCAAAGGGAACCAATCCTCTGCGTGGGATGCCACGCATCCGACCGGACAACGCTTTGGGCTTCCGGATGGGCAAATCTTCCACGTGGGCCGCCACGCTTCCGACTGGGACCCATCCAGGCTTCCGAGTGGGCTGAGTTTCCAGTCAGTCGCCGACTCAGGCTTCCAAAGGGAGCCAATCTTCTGCGTGGGACGCCACGCTCCGACGGACCTTTAGGCTTCCGGATGGGCCAATCTTCCACGTGGGCCGCCACGCTTCCGACCGGGAACCAGTCCAGGCTTCCGAGTGGGCTGACGCTTTAAGTCAGTCGCCGACTCAGGCTTCCAAAGGGCACCAATCTTCTGCGTGGGACGCCACGCTTCCGATCGGGAACCGCTTTAGGCTTCCGGATGGGCCAATCTTCCACGTGGGCCGCCACGCTTCCGACCGGGAACCAGTCCAGGCTTCCGAGTGGGCTGACGCTTAAGTCAGTCGCCGACTCAGGCTTCCAAAGGGCACCAATCTTCTGCGTGGGACGCCACGCTTCCGATCGGGAACCGCTTTAGGCTTCCGGATGGGCCAATCTTCCACGTGGGCCGCCACGCTTCCGACCGGGAACCAGTCCAGGCTTCCGAGTGGGCTGACGCTTCAAGTCAGTCGCCGACTCAGGCTTCCAAAGGGCACCAATCTTCTGCGTGGGACGCCACGCTTCCGATCGGGAACCGCTTTAGGCTTCCGGATGGGCCAATCTTCCACGTGGGCCGCCACGCTTCCGACCGGGAACCAGTCCAGGCTTCCGAGTGGGCTGACGCTTTAAGTCAGTCGCCGACTCAGGCTTCCAAAGGGCACCAATCTTCTGCGTGGGACGCCACGCTTCCGATCGGGAACCGCTTTAGGCTTCCGGATGGGCCAATCTTCCACGTGGGCCGCCACGCTTCCGACCGGGAACCAGTCCAGGCTTCCGAGTGGGCTGACGCTTTAAGTCAGTCGCCGACTCAGGCTTCCAAAGGGCACCAATCTTCTGCGTGGGACGCCACGCTTCCGATCGGGAACCGCTTTAGGCTTCCGGATGGGCCAATCTTCCACGTGGGCCGCCACGCTTCCGACCGGGAACCAGTCCAGGCTTCCGAGTGGGCTGACGCTTTAAGTCAGTCGCCGACTCAGGCTTCCAAAGGGCACCAATCTTCTGCGTGGGACGCCACGCTTCCGATCGGGAACCGCTTTAGGCTTCCGGATGGGCCAATCTTCCACGTGGGCCGCCACGCTTCCGACCGGGAACCAGTCCAGGCTTCCGAGTGGGCTGACGCTTTAAGTCAGTCGCCGACTCAGGCTTCCAAAGGGCACCAATCTTCTGCGTGGGACGCCACGCTTCCGATCGGGAACCGCTTTAGGCTTCCGGATGGGCCAATCTTCCACGTGGGCCGCCACGCTTCCGACCGGGAACCAGTCCAGGCTTCCGAGTGGGCTGACGCTTTAAGTCAGTCGCCGACTCAGGCTTCCAAAGGGCACCAATCTTCTGCGTGGGACGCCACGCTTCCGATCGGGAACCGCTTTAGGCTTCCGGATGGGCCAATCTTCCACGTGGGCCGCCACGCTTCCGACCGGGAACCAGTCCAGGCTTCCGAGTGGGCTGACGCTTTAAGTCAGTCGCCGACTCAGGCTTCCAAAGGGCACCAATCTTCTGCGTGGGACGCCACGCTTCCGATCGGGAACCGCTTTAGGCTTCCGGATGGGCCAATCTTCCACGTGGGCCGCCACGCTTCCGACCGGGAACCAGTCCAGGCTTCCGAGTGGGCTGACGCTTTAAGTCAGTCGCCGACTCAGGCTTCTGGAGGGTATGACGCGTCAGCCTGCGTCCCGTCCAGGTATGACTTGCCTTGTATGGCCGACCGGCAATTTTCGGTCGGGAGAGCCTTTCGTTATAGCTAGAATGCTGCGTTTTACAAGATTGCATCACTCTAGGGCTCTCTGTACATTTGCAAGTGTAGGGCACTCCACGGTCGGTCGAGCCTCTTTCCATGTTCATCCTCCAAGTAGTAAGCGCCTGAATGCAATTTCTGCACTATCTTGAAGGGTCCGCCCCACTGTGGTTGTAATTTGTTAACGTCACCGACCGGCTTTATACGTTTCCAGACTAGGTCCCCGGCGTGAAACGAGCGCGGCAACACCTTCTGGTCGTACCTTTGTTTCATACGCTGACGGTACGTGAACATCCGGGCGGCTGCTTTTTCCCGGACTTCCTCTATGAGGTCAAGCTCTAAGCGCCTTCTTTCATCATTTCCTTCATCATAGCTTAACCGCCTGTCGAATTCACAACCGACCTCGACCGGCACCACCGCCTCGCTGCCATAGACGACGTGGAAAGGCGTCTGCCCGGTCGCCTCTCTGGGTGTGGTTCTGCTCGCCCAAAGGACCCCGGGCAGCTGCTCTACCCAGTTGGTTCCTGCATGATCCAGCTTTGTTTTGAGCCCTCTCAAGATTTCCCGGTTGGTGACTTATGCCTGGCCGTTGCTCTGCGGATACGCCACAGATGTAAAAGCCTGATGGATGTCGTATGTCGAGCACCAATCTTTGATTTTCTTCCCTTGAAATTGCCGACCATTGTCAGAAACCAACTTGTGGGGGATCCCGTATCTGCATAGAATGTTTTGCCACAAGAACTTAATCACCGCCTGCTCGGTGATCCTAGCCAGCGCCTCTGCTTCCACCCATTTAGAGAAGTAATCCACCGCGACAAATAAGAACTTCTTCTGGGCGGGGGCGATCGGAAACGGACCTACGATATCCATGCCCCATTGGTCAAACGGGCAAGAGACCGCAGATGTCTTCATTACTTCGGTTGGCCGGTGTGGCAGGCACTGGTGTTTCTGACATGAGATGCATGTTGCGGCCAACCGGTCGGCATCCTTCTGTAAAGTTGGCCAATAATATCCGGCCAACAGAGCCTTCCGGGCGGTGGCTCTACCCCCTGAATGATTACTGCAGACCCCCATATGGACCTCTCGGAGCACATAATCTGCGTCTTCACCGCCGAGGCATTTGAGCAATGGCCGGGCGTGAGCCCGTTTATAGAGGACATCTCCGACCATAGTGTATTGCGCGGCTCTCTTTCTGAACAGCCGAGCCTCCTCCCGGTCGGATGGTACTTCTCCCCTGGTCAAGAATGCAATTAATGGAGTTCTCCAATCGGTCTCCAATTCGATCTCGGCTTGCTGCTCGATTTGCATGACGAATAAAGCATGGCAGGCCGGCCGAGGGATCACCCAAGCTCCGACTGCGCTAGCTAATTTGGCTAGCTCATCCGCTTTCAAGTTGCTCTCCCGAGGGATCTTCTGTAAGAGTACCTCCCTGAAACCCGCCTTCAGCTGTTCATAGGCATCGATGTACTCTTACAGCCGGTCGCTGTTGACTTCGAAATTACGGCCAGCTGCTGTATAGCAAGTTGCGAATCTGAGTATAGCCACACCCGGGTGGCGCCGACATGCCGAGCGGCCTGCATGACCGGCAGCAGATAAGTGCTTCATATTCAGCTT
>JAGFNQ010006247.1:540835-564153 GCA_024364735.1 Boesenbergia rotunda | reverse complement strand
AAGGTTTGGCTGTTCTGTGCCAGGCTCACTGTTATCTTGAACTGGAGTTCTGTTATTAGCATTAGGAGCTCGGCCTCTTCTTGCCATCTAATAATGCATAAAGGAACAAGAAATCACTACTACATCTCTAGGTATAAACTTGTCTTCTTACTTAGAAATCTAATATCCATTCTAGGGATTAAACATGATTCCGTGATACTAAGGGATTAAACATGCTTCCTTGTTCTATGCACATGTGAGTAAGTACTTAAGCATTTCTCTATACTGCAATTAAATAAAGGAGCAATAGAAAAAAAACTGAAACTTAAAGCTTTCTTACTTGAAGACGGCAAGGTTGATGCTGATGTGTGTGTGATGCTGGAGAATGGGAACTGCTCTGATACCACCTGTAGCGACCCGCCTTCTCCTGCCTTAGACGGATCGTTACTTAAAAACTTCTCGACTCTAATGCACGACTAAAAATGCGGAAATCTTTTTTTTTTCTTTTAAATTCATCTAAGGATGATATTCTAACTTAAATAGTCATGCATGATACCATGTCACACTTTCTTTCTCAAAAACTCGTAAAAAAAATACTTATTGGAACTTGCCTCGCCCAACTCAGCTTACGGGTATCAGTCGACTGATACTGGACCAGTCGACTGATAAGTCTGAAACCTGTTTTCCAGATTCGAAGCCTTGTTTCAAAACTCCACCAAACCTATACTTTCGAGCCATATGAAATCATGACACCATTTCTATACTCTATACCAGTTTTCTAAACAATTTAGCCAATCAAAACAAATCCATAAACTTGAAATTAGGACTTTTGCGGAATTTAGCAAGTTATGAAAAATCTACATAGACTTTAAGCTAGAGTTTGTACCAAACTTAACTTCTAACCATTGAAACTCATCACACAAAATTCTGAAACATCCCTAAGGCATTATCAAATGAGAAAGCAACTTTTCTAAACATACTTAAGCAATAAAAACTTGATTCAAAGGGAAATTAATACTATCTTGGCACATGCATCTATTTCTCTAACAAAGTATCAATATTTCAAACTACTCACACTTCTACTCATCCAATGCAATCATAAGGATATGTATGCTAAATGAAATGACATGGAATCTTTACTCTAAGAAATTGAGCATGTAAAACTATCCAAAGCTTAAAAGTTCGCTAAACTCCATAAAGCAATAACTTGAAATTTGAATAAACTAAAACATTGTAATTCAAATAACTAAATTGTCTCGTCTCAAGGATCTCTCCAAAATCAGCCACCACACACACTTTACTCAGCACCGCCTCGTCACCTTCCTTCAGAATTGCTTGCCTTTACCTTTATCTGCAGTAAGAGGAAATGCAACTAGTAAGCAAAAAGCTTAGTAAGTACTATCTAGCTCACAAAATCTCGAAATGTGCAAACATGCTTCTTGAACAATATGAAAATCATATGAGATACTTATATGCTTGGAAGAAAACTAAGAACATGTATAACTCAAAACATGCATACTCAAGCATTAATAAATCTCAATTTACTTTTCTTGGCTCAACTTGAAACTTTAGCTATTCTTTAACTTTTTGAAAACTCTTTAAACTTTAGAAACTTTGCTAAAGCATATACTTGAAAATAATAATCACTCGGATCCACTGAAGACGTAAGTACCATCTCATGCGCGTTCCCTAAAAGGTTGGGGTAGCGAGCCACCAATCCTAATAGAGCAGACCTTGGTCTACCAGGGCCAAGACCTTGGAATTGGTCACCTGGATTTCTTTAACGATGCCCTTGGACGCCGGGTACTGGCCTTAGAAAATAAAATAGCTTTTCTTTCTTTTCTTTCTTATCTGTAAATGCGTTGGCATTTTCTCGAGCACCTTGCGTGCTAAAATCCCTAAGTCTTGACTTTTGGGGATTTCTTAAGGCCTTGGCCTTTTCTTTTCTTATCTTTATCTTATCTTTTCTTTTCTCATAACTTTCTTAGCCCCTAATCTCACATAGGGTGCTTTATCAAACTTATACAAGCATATAATGAACTAAGATCACATGCAAAAACTTAAACAAAAGGAAATATCTCTTTTAAAAACTTTTAAGGGAAATTCTTGCGGAAAAACCGCCTCTTACTGCAGGTGAGCAGTACTTACATTGATATCTTGGACTTACAACCAAGATTGACGTCTAGGGCTCGGGAGAAACTTGAGATCTCGGAGAATTCTTCGCGCCTACGCGTTCCTCTCATCGCGGGGATCCCGAATATAGGAATATCTCTCGGAGGAGAGCCTTGGCCGGCCCTCTTGGCCTTGGTGTTGGTCGGCGTCGCCCAAGAGAGGAGAGGGAGAGGAGTCGCGCGGCTAGGGTGAGGAAGAGAGAAACCAAAAATCCAATTTCCTCTCTTAACTTATCTATTTATACTATCTTTATAAAAAGAATCGTAACTACTCTATAAATATATTTCTCTCCATCTTTCGTTGTGCTTGATACCCTAGCCCAGCCGGTCGCGCTCGCGCCTGGTCTCGTGCTGGTCGCGGGTTCAAACTCCCTGCTGCCCTTAAACGTTTTTCCTTTTTTAAATATACTAAACGAACTCGGAAAATTCCATAAAAATATTCTAAAAATCCCTAAAAATATCTAGAATATTTCTAAACCATTTTTAAATAATTCTAAGGACTTTAAGAACTAAAAATGGGAATTTTGGGGCGTTACATCGACCTACTACGGTAAGGACAGCATAGTCGGTAGTCCTAGAACCGAGGCGTTCTTAAGGTGCCCATCCCTGTTGCACAGCTTCGGTAGTGCCAGAACCGTGGACAGCTTCGGTAGTCCAGAACCGGGGCGTTCTTAAGGTGCCCATCCCTTAGACCCTTACTTCAGTCCGGTACAAGCCTCATACATAAAAAAATAAACATGCATGCTTCATCATTCATACTTGTCATTCATACTTATCATTCATACTTATTTCATATCATCGTTATGTCTTCATCATTCATACTTATCATTCATACTTAAGGCATAACCATCATCTTCATTCCTACTTATCATTCTTTATTCATAACATAGGACATACATGCATAATCATGGTTCTAGTCATAACCTTATCCGGGTTCATCAAGCTTGCATGATCATGATACATAATAAACATACACCTCATACATGATACATTTCATCTAGCATACAAAATCCTAGTATTCATCATAAGACATGGATGATAAGCTACATATAAACCTAACACATACTACTAGGGTTCATAGCATTCATCATGAAACATGTATATATCTTCATAAATCATAAATTCATTATAAGCATTTACCAATATTCATGCATCATTATATTTATCATAACCTACTCCTACATCAATTACATGTATTCATGGCATATGATCTAAATATTCATGATTAAACATAACATAACATCAACCATACAAAGTCATGTTTTATGACACCTAAACTAGGATTTTAGTCACATGGAGGCCCTTACATCATGCTTCAAAATGTACTAGCATCATGGTAACTTATAACATGCATTCTTGAGACCCTAACCCAAACCAAACCATAGGTTTGGGTCTTGGCCGAAAGTCCTAAAGGACCATGGGTCCATGGAAAATTTGCCTAGATCATGATTAACATCCCTTACTTACATATCATGCCATAGAAAAATCATTTAAACCCTTGATTGGACTTAACCCCAAGCCCTAGGCCTAAGGCAAGGGTTGGCCGAAACCCTAGAAGGGTAACAAGCCCATGGAAAAGTTCATTTAACACCATTTTTACCCATAAGGTATCATAAGAAACATATTAATCATGCTTGGAGAGGTTGGAGTTTTCCCCTAGCCCCTTAACTTTGATGTGGCCGAAACCCTAGAGGGTTAATAGGGTATCAAAAATTTCCCTAGATCATAATCTATGCCTTACATAACATCATGAAACATTTAAGAGCACAAAGGAAAATTTACATCATCCCTAAGCCCAAGCAATAGCCTTGGCCGAAACTTCCATAAGCCCTAATCATGGATTTTTCCAACATATCATGCCAACAAAACTTAGATCATGATAAATATCTTAAAAACCATCATACCACAGGTGAGGGGGTTTTACCTTGGGTTGTCTTTGATTTTTAGACCTTAAAAGAAGGAGAATGGAAATCCCTTTGCCACTTGAACCCTTCTTGCCCTTGTAACCTTGGAAGAGAACCTAGATCTTCCAAATAGAGTCCTTGGTGGAACTTTTCTTTAGGGGGAGAACACCTTGAGTTTTCGGCCAAAGCAAGGAGGAAGAAGAAATGAAGAGGAGAAGGGAAGTTGTAACTTCCTTTCCATATTTATATCACTTTAAAAGGGGTAAATGAAGAGTCATGGTGTCTCTTCCCTTGATGACTCTTCATTTCCTACACCTTAACTAATATCCACTTCATTCCCTTATAGCACTCCCTTGCTAGGTGAATTGGTTAGTGCATGCTTGGTTGTACAAGAGGTCCAAGGTTCAATCCTTGGTGCATGCACTAATTTTCTATTTTATTTTTAATTTATTTCCTATTATTTCAAAAATTTCTTGTGTAACGCCCGCCCTTATATCTACTCTTGGGGCGGGGTTACGTACAATCAATCAATCATATAATTATTTTAACATAACATAAAAACAATACATGAGTGCGAGGACTAAGTACTGAGCATGCTTGTCTAAAACCATCAAGTGATATTTACAAGTACTAAGCATACTAGTTAGTACATGTCAATCAAATATCATGCTTGGATCATTAGAACATGGTAGGTGCATAGTAAGTTTAGTAGCACATAAATCATGATAGTGAGGTTATACATTCCATTGCATAATATTAGTTCATCAAATTGAGTCTAAAGGAAGTCTTGAACATCATGTGAAATATTTAATTAAGAGTTATTCTACAATATGATAGGTTCACAAGTAGTTCAACTCACAACATGATCAAACCTAATCAAGTATAAGAGTAATCACTAACATTCATTATCAAGGAGACATAAACAAAAGCATAATAAAGTAGATATAGAAGTCTTTCTTTCCCGAGCCACCACCCCACACATCTTCAGCCCTCCTGCCTCTTCCTTTAGTTTAAGTGTTCCTTACCCTTATCTGCAGCATAAGACAACACATAAACTAGTAAGCACAAATGCTTAGTAAGGATCCTGTCCTACTCGCAAAATCCATACGAAGGAATACAACATGCACACATAATAAATCATAAGCATGAGTTCATCACAGCATACTAAACATCAAAGTTTCTAAGCATGCAGTATATAGTATCTTAAGCATACCCATCACATATAATAAATGTTTTCAAAACAATTCCATAAAGGTATTACTTAAAAATACATCAACATCATATAGGGCCCAGTTGTGTACCACATAATGCGCGTTCCCTAATGAATTGGGGTAGCGAGCCACCAATCTCATTAGAGCAGGACCCTTCCGTCCTACCGGAGCCATGACCTTAAGTTAACATGCACCCCAGATTTGTTTAACGACCCCCTTCCGAGTCGGGTACCACAACTTACAAAGTAAAATACTTATCATGTCTTTACATATATGCTAAGGAGTACTCCAAATTCACTCTCAAGGGACACACCACTCTTCAAGGGTGCTCATGATCCCATAGGGACACACCACACAACATAAGGGGTGCTCTTGATCCCATACTTAGTGGAGTATCCTTTCAAGCATTTTAACGTACACATCACATGCAATATCATAAGGGTGCCCCATGGGCTATAAGACATGCTCATACATACATCATATTTCAACCACTTAACATACTTTATATATGACAAGATTGGTCACATAAATCATACTCATATCATAGAAAGTGGTAGCATGCTTCATGGATTAAATTCATTCTTCCTAACCCTAAACTAGGGTTTGGCCGAAATTCATAAGGTAAGGATAGGTTAGGTTTTTGACATCAAACTTCCCATACAAGCATCACATATATATACATCATGTATCATACTAAGCATAGCATACATCATGGGGAAATCGACCTTCACAACCCTAATGTTCCTTGCCTTGGCCGAAAGTCATGCTAGGGAAAAATTAAGTTTTCCAATCAAACATTCCATTTAGACATCACATGCATATACATATCATCATCCCCAAACATAAGCATATCTCATAGGGTACATCCCATACAAGCATCACATATATATATATCATGTATCATACTAAGCATAGCATACATCATGGGGTAATCAACCTTCACAACCCTAATGGTTCATGCCTTGGCCGAAAGTCATGCTAGGGGGAAGTTAAGTTTTCCAATCAAACATTCCATTTAAACATCACATGCATATACATATCATCATCCCCAAACATAAGCATATCTCATAGGGTAGTTTAACCTTCACAAACCCTAATCTTAGGGTGTTGGCCGAAAGTCATAGGGTAGGAGTATTATGGTTTTTGGCAATGAAACATTCACACAAACATTTATACAAACACCTTGTATACACTATCATACAATACACTAAGCATGGATATATTATAGGATAATTCAACCTTCACTAACCCTAGTTTCCATGCCTTGGCCGAAACCCATCCAAACCCTAAACCCTAGTTTTTGTCATCACAATATGAAAGGACACAACATATATATATACCCTAAGTTCCAAGGGGTCTTCTCATGCATTAAGGAGTAACCAAGGTCTCCCCCTTAGGGGTGGCCGAAACCTACACAAGGGCAAAACCCTAGGGTTTTGTTCCTAACATCATGAAGGAAACAACATATAAATATACCCTAAGTTCCAAGGGGTCTTCTCATGCATCAAGGAGTAACCAAGGCCTTCCCCTAAGGGGTGGCCGAAACTTACACAAGGGATTTTCCCTTTTTTCGAAAAACAAGAAGAACAAAAGATTCATGCACAACAATTACACTGCAGGCGAGGGGATACTTACATCCTTTCGCTTGAATTTCACCTTCTCTAAATCTTTAGGGTACCCTTGGTTGAAGGAGGGGTGAGTGTTTCCTTCACTAGAACTTCTCTAGAATTCTTGGCCCTAGTAGAGGGCAATATCCTTGGATGGGATCTTCCTCCTTCCAATTCCCTAGGGTTAGAACCCTAGGGTGTACTTTTCGAAAAATGAAGAAGGAGAGGCTCTAGGTTTCGGTTTTGAAGTGGGGAAGAAGAAGAGAGAAATGCAACTTCTTTTCCCTCTCTTATTTATACTCTTCTCATGAAGAGACATGTCTCTTCACTTCCCTAGCTTTAACAAGCATGTTTCTTATTCTCTCAACAAGAAAACATCCTTGGTGCAATGGTTAAGACATGGTTAGTGCAACTAGGAGGTTCAAGGTTCGATCCTTGCTTCCTCCTTTCTACATTTTCTTTTTATCACATTTTGCACTAATCCATATCAAAGCCCATTAAGCCAAGCCCATCATGACATTTCATAATAATGTTTCATGAATTCTTCATATTTCATATGGGAAAATTTTTGGGGTGTTACATCTTGAAAATTCCCCCATAATTATGTTAATATTTCTCATTAAAATCCATCTATTTTTATATTAAATTCTACCTAAAATCCACCCATAATAATGGCACTAGAAAGCCCCTATAAGGCCCCTTAGTACTTAGTTTCTCAATTTAAATGAGAGAACCATGGGTTTCTAGGCTAAGGTTCGTACTAATATTTCTAGATCCTTCGGAAAATTATCTAGACATGATTAATATTTTAAAGAAAATATTACGAGAATTTTCCGGGTCGTTACATACCTGATTAGGTCACGGTTCTCGACCTTGTGACCGATTGTGTGCAGGTCATTCATCAGCTCCTGGATTCTGGCGTGGTGTTGTGCTGCTGATTCGCCCTCATTCATCTTCATTGTGTAGAGTCTGTTCAGCAACAGATCCCTTTTGCTGATTCTGGTGTCGGAGGTACCTTCGTGCAGCTCAATCAGTTTGCTCCAAAGTTCTTTGGCGCTGCTGAAAGGACCCACCCGATTCAGTTCTTCCTTGGTTAGTCCGCACTGCAGAGTCTGGGTTGCCTTAGCATCAACCTCGATCTTTTTCTTCAAAGAGGCGTCCCATTCCGAGTAGTGTTGTGCCACTCCTTCTGCGTTCTTGGGGATTTTGAGACCAGATTGGATTATTATCCACATATCCACCTGAGTTTTCAGGTGGACCTCCATCCGGCTTTTCCAGTAGGAGAAGTCTTCTCCACTGAATAGCGGTGGTCTGGCTGTGCTGAAACCCTCTTGGATGGCCATAATAATTTTTTGAAAAAATAAGAAAAACAGATAAACTTCGTCCCAAGACTTGGTCTTGGATTAGTAGTGCGGAAGAAAATTAATAGAAGTGAAAAACGATCGAGTGGTGTTACACCAACCTCGATTAATGAGAAAAATTCAAAAAAAGAAAAAAAATCCTAAAATCCGAAAAAGAACTTCTCAAATTGGTGGTTGCACCAAATTATGAGCCACCCGCTCTGATACCACTTGTTGGATCGAAGAAAACGATAGAGGGGGGGGTGAATATCGTTATAAAATTTTTAAGAGTAGTAGAGTAAATGCGCAGCGGAAAATGACAAAATACACAAGAACACAAGTCGTTTTTTACTTGGTTCGGAGTCACGGTCGGTTCCTACTCCAAGGCCCACGGTCCTTGACCGTTTACTTTGGGCAATTATATATTCGATAAAGATTTTACAAGATGATAGTATAGATATAGAATTGAAAATTTAAATCACAACACTTTCGTAAATTGAAATTTTACCGACGCCCGAGATGGATCGAATTCCGGAGCAGAGGGTCGTCATCGGCGCTGGAATCTCGAAATCGAACTTTGCCGGGGGCAGCGCTTGAGCGAAAGTGTCTGGAGAGTTGAGAGCAATGGATGTCGAAGCCTTAGGGGTGCACCCCCTTTTATAGTGCTCATACGGGTAAGAAGTCCTGTGACGATGGGGGCGCCTAACACGTGGCCTTCCCTGTGCGAATCCTTATCCGCAGGCTCGGTCAGCACTTATCCACCTCCACTTGGGCTCCTGAGCTGATGGGGGCGCCCGTGACCTCACGGGCACCTGAACTGCTTTGGTTCAGAGGCTTCGCGGCTGTGTTTTGGATTTTTTTCCTTCACACTTGGGTGCCCGTATCCATACGGGCGCCTGAGCCCATTCGGGCGCCTAGGCCCAGTGAGGCACCTTACTTGCAGACAACCAATCCTTCGATCCTGCAACTCAGGTTAGTTCCAAAACATAACAAACAAATGTGTTAACCATTAGTTACAGCCGTAGCTGTCTTGGTTTTGACTTCGGGTCTCCCAAATGGAACCCTAGGTCGAACCGACGCCTACTGTTCCCTCGATGGGGAACACGTCCTCACCTACTCCTCTCAGGAGGCCAACCGGCTCCTTCAGTTGGACTTTTGCCCAATCCACCTGACCAGGTCTTCGTGCCCAACTTCCGGTCAGGTCTTCTTGTCCAACTTCCGGTCAGGTCTTCGGTGCCCTGCCCCTTGCCAGGACTTCTTACCCAGTCCTCGACCAGGACTTCTTTGCCCGACTTCCGGTTAGGTCTTCTTGCCCAATCCTTGACCAGTACTTCTTTGCCTGACTTCTGGTCAGGTCTTCTTGCCCAGTCCTTGACCAGGACTTCTTTGCCCAGCCCTTTGTCAGGACTTCTTGCCTAGTGTACCTAGGACTTTTCCTGCACACTCAGTAAACATGTTAGATCACAATAACACCTTAACTTCTGAACCCTTTGCCATTATCAAAATCCAGGTTTGACTTAGGTGCTGCCTACACCAACAAAACTTAACTCAGTTACCTCAATTGGATTAAGAACTTAGAGGCATATAATTATGTCTTTTAATATGCCTACCAAAGTTTGATACTTACTACTACCTCGATCAATTGTAGTTGGGATTGCCAAAGCAAAGTGACTAAATTTACCTTGGTAAAGTGCGACTGGACAATTGTGATATCTAACTATTAAACTTTGGGTGAGACTTAACTAAGTTACCTCAATTGGATTGAGAACTTAGAGGCATATCTCATACGTTGGGCAAAAGAACAAATAGTCTTATTCACCCAACTATACAAGAGTTGCATAAGATGTAATTGGTAAACGTTACCTACTTAAAGATTCTTTCTTTCTACTAAGTCTTGGCTGATTAGCCAAAGTTAACTCAAGATGAGGTATAATATTAATCTTGTCCCACATGAATGTTGTCGCTATTAGGATTGAAGCTAGTAGTGTGGGTAAATTACGATTGCCCACATCCATGACTTGCCCCTACCAAAGCTATACAATTCAGTAGGAGTATTATTTAATTAAAGACCTAATTAAATGATTTAGATATGATATTTATTTCTACATCTTATTGTTATAGATCACCATGTCGTCAAATACATCCAATACTCTCTCTCTCTCTGTGGTTTATCCTTGAGAAGGACAAGCTCAACGAAGCTAATTTCCTGGACTAGTACAGAAACTTGAGAATCGTTCTCAAATAAGAACGAAAACTGTACATTCTAGAGTAAGTCATTTCTGAAGCATCCACCACTATTGCTACCCGTGTAGAAAAAGATGCTTACAAGAAGCATTAGAATGATGCACTAGATGTGTCATGCCTTATGCTTATCACCCTAAACTCTGAGCTTCAGAAGCAACATGAGAACATTGATGCTCATGATATAGTTGAGCACCTTGAACAACTATATCAAGGGAAAACAAGGCACGAGCAGTTTGAGGTATTTAAGGCCTTATTTGCATGCAAGATGCAAGAAAATAGTCCTGTAGGAATCCATGTACTCAAAATGATTGGGTACGTTGAGAATCTTGAAAGATTAGGATTTCTATTGGGCCAAGAATTGGCCACTGACCTTATTCTGCAATCGTTTCCAGAAGGGTATAATTAATTTATCATAAACTACAACATGAATGATATTGACAAACCATTGCCTGAGATGCTTAGCATGTTGAGAACTGTTGAACTCAATCTCAAGAAGGCAAGCCTAGTACTATATTGATGGTGCAAAAGGTAAAGGCAAATGGAAGCCTAAAGGCAAGGGTAAGACCCAAGCCAAAAGCAAGGCAAGTTTACTGCATTAATGCCCAAAGGCAGGGTGCCTAAGAAAGGAATCTGCTTTCACTATAGTGAGACCAGACATTAGAAGTGAAACTGCAAACTATACCTAGAGGAACATAAAAAGAAGAGAAGTGAGACTTCTACCTCATGTATATATGTTATAGAAGTCAATCTTATAAGTACCCCAGGTAGGTTTTGATGTGGTCAACAGAGTCAAGTTAGGTCTTGTTGTGTTTGATCCCTGTGTCTAATTGTGCAGGAGATTAGGAGCACAGGAAGTCGAGTGGAAGACGCAGTGGTCGAGAAGGATGGCACGGGAAGGGAGCCGACAGGCTCGGTGCATTCGAGGGATGCGAAGTTCTGCGGAAGAGTATGTCAGTGGAGCGAGAAGGATGAGCGCGACGTCTGAGGGATGAGAAGCCAGGGGGAATCTCGCTCAAGGAGAAGGCCGGAGGAGGGTTCGGGTGAGCCCAACATTGGAAGATCCGAAATCACCCAAGAAGACTAGTTGGAGACTGGTCAGCAAGGAGCTGACCAAAGCCACTCGGGCGCCCCAATGCTTTAGGGAGCCCGGGCTCTCGAGCACCTGTATGCTTTAGGGCGCCCGTGAATGAGGGCGCCCTTATGCACTCAGGCGCTCCTATTCCTGGGCGTCCTAGTGCATGCAAGTGCTCGAGAAGTGATTCTTATCCACATATTAGCAGTTTGCTAACATTGTGATGCAGATAACTTCTTGGCCACATGTCAAGCGCCCCCAAGCACTCGAGCGCCCCTGTTGTGCTATGTTAACATTCGGATAAAGTTGGTCGGGGTTGTAAATATGCCCCCAGAGTTCAGTTCCAAACATTCATTGCATTGTACTCAAAATTCCTTTCTGTTTTCCACTGTTTTTTGAGTTTTTCATTGTGTAAGAGGTTTCTCTGCCCGAAAGAGTTATTCAAGAGAATTGAGCTACATTATGCCTTGGATTAGCAACCTTCCTAGTTGCAAACCAAGTAATTGTTGGTACAAAAAGCATCAGACATGAACAGTCAACCTCTAGTATTTTGATGTTTGACAATATACCAAGGTGTGGTCAATCTAACCAAGGGTTAAGACAAACAAGACTTGATGTTTGGTATGGTAAACCCAGATTTGATTAGTTTGATCAAAGGGTTAGCCAAACAAGACATGATGTTTGACAAAGTAATTAACACCCAAGGTTGGTCAGGTTGACCAAGGGTTAGCCAAACAAGACTTGATGTTTGGCAGAGTGATCAAACCTTGATCTAATATGTTTGACAATATATCGAGGTTTGGTCAGTTGGAATAAGGGTTAGTCAAATAGGATCTAATGTTTGGTAGAAAACCTAGGGTTGGTTAGTTTGACCAAAGGATATGTCAAATAGGACTTGATGTTTGGCAGTGACATTAAACCTATCTGGTCGGTTAGACCAAGGACTGAGCCAAACATAACTTGATGTTTGGCAGAAAGAAGTCTAGTCAAGATTAAGATGACTAGCAAAGAAGTCCTTATCGAGGCACGAAGTCCTGGTCGAGGATCGGGCACGAAATCCTAGTGAGTGAAGCTGGGTCCTAGTAGATGAAATTGGGTCATAGTGAGTAAAGCTGGGCATGAAGACCTAGACAAGGGTTAGGCACCGAAGTCCTAGTTCGAGGAATTGGGCATGAAGTCTTGGTTGAGGAACGGGCACGAATCCTGGTGAGTAAAGCTGGGTCCTAGTGAGTGAAGCTAGGTGGGCGAAGTCTTAGTGAGTGAAGCTGGGCATGAAGACCTGACCGAGGGTTGGGCACGAAATCCTGATGAGTGAAGCTGGGTAAAAGGCCTGGTGAGTGAAGACAGACAAAGTAAAGTCCTAATAAAGCTAGACAGTGGGAAATCCTAAGGAGTTGATCTTAGGTAGAAAAGTTTTGGAGAGTTAACTCCAAACAAAAGTATAGTAGGTTAGGTAGACTTACAGAATTTAGGCTTAGGTTTATTTGTTTATCTTGTATTTGTTTGTCTTGTAGGAACTTGGAGATGGTATTGGGTTTCGGTTGTTCGCGCATGGGAATCCTCTCCATGTCCCCGGATTAAAATTTCATTAATTGAAACAAATCCGGATGGAGAGGAATTACCCAAGCAATCGACTCATCTTCGTACTAACTGATTCGAGTGACCGCTTGAACAAACTTGTTGTTCAAGCAATTTAACTCGTCTAATCAGTTAGCCGCAGAATAGACGATGAATGGATCATCAATTTTTGTGTTTATCATCAGGGTCCATGACAAAAATAACATACAATAATAAACATATGATAATACAAGATGTAAAGGATCTAAAACAAGAAGTTATACCTCTTATTTACTTCGCGATCTTCTATCGTATGTCCTATCCCCTCCTTGGACGTCGTATGGGCGATGATCTTCCAAGAAGCAAAGTCACCAAGGCACACCTTCTTCTTTCTTGTGCTTGCCCCAATCAACAAAGGAAAGCATCACCAACCACTTCACCTTGCGCCAATCACCAAAGAAGGAAAGCACCACCTCCTTACGCCAGCTCTAAGGTAATTAGAGAGGAAGGAGAAGAAGAAGAAGAGAAAGAAGCCTCTTCTTCACCAACCCTAGCCGACCAATCCTCTTCCCTTCTTCTTGCTTGCGGCGCCAACACCACCAAGAAGAAACCTTCTCCTATTAACCGGGCACACCTTCTTCTCCTCTTGTTGCCGCATGCCACAAAGGAGGAGATGGACTCCTCCTTATCCTTGTGATCGTCCTCCACCAAGAAGTAGAGAAGAAGGGAAGAAAAGGAGAAGAATGGAAGTAAGCTTCCTTCCTTTCTTTCCCACCGCCGGCGTGCCCTAGGAGAGAGAAGTGAGAGAGAGGAAGAGAGGAGAGGTTTAGGATTCTCTTTTTTTATGCCTTGGTCTCATGACACATGAGGTATATATAGGCTACAATAGGGACCATGAGGAGGAGTTGGGTCTTGGCCACCTAATGGATCAAAGCCCGATCCATTAATGATGTTCCAATCGACTAAAGGATCATCATTGATCTATCTCACCAACCCCCATAATTAAATATGGGCTCCACCTATTATGTGTACAAAATTCTCTCCGTGTTTAAGATATCGAATGTCCATTAATTAATTAAATTACTGACAATTTAATTAATTAATATCTAACTTCATGAGTAGTACCACTCAACCTTATCATCATGTAGGACCAAGTCCACCTGTAGGATTTCCATGATAAACTTTATGAGCTCCTCAAGGGGGCATCATTAACCTGACGCATCAGGACGCGGTTTCCTTCTATAATCAACGGCACACCATGTAAATAATATTATTTCCCAACTTACCGGGCCTATCGATTTAACAAATAAATTTCGCCCATTAGTAAATTAAAGAAATAGATATTAAGTACATGTGCTCGTTATTATATCGGGATTAAGAGCATGTATACCATAATATCTGAGGTCTGATTCAATTATATAGTCAGTATAAATTGAATCACCTCTATATCGATCCTGCTCAATATACACAAAGTGTACTAGTGTAATTCTATGGTCAAGATAAACCAATACCAAATTACACTACAACCATGCTAATGGTTTGCCCAAAACCATCTAGGTTGTGAGCCTCTACTTATACTCTACAAGGGACTGATAACATAATCTTCTGTGTGACACCACACACTATGTTATCTACAATGTATAGTATTAGACAATAGCATGTATATATCAAATATAAAATGCAAACAATGATCATGTGATTCTCATTCCAAAATGTAGATGTTCATACAAAAGCTACGTTTTTAGTATACATCCTAACAATCTCCCACTTATACTAAAAGACTATGCTGCCATCACAACGTCATACATCTGACTCCCATACCCTCCACATGCCTATCAAAAGCTCTCGCTGGAAAGGCCTTAGTGAAAGGATCCGCCAGGTTGTCCTCTGATACAATCTTGGCGACAACAATTTCTCCTCGCTTTACGATCTCTCGTATCAGGTGGTACTTGCGCTCTGTGTTTACTTGCCTTATGAGCTCGTGGTTCCTTCGAGTTTGCAACTGCACCACTGTTATCACAATAAATTGTGATAGCTCTGGGCAAACCAGGAATCACATCCAAGTCCATCAAGAAGTTCCTGAGTTATACAACTTCTTTGGCCGCCTCAGAGGTTGCCACATACTCAGCTTCCATGGTGGAGTCTGCCACGCATTTCTGCTTGACACTCCATCTATACTATGGCTCTACTTCCTAAAGTAAACACATACCCTGAGGTAGACTTACTTTTATCCCTATGTGATTGGAAGTCAAAATCCGTGTAACCCACAGGGAGCAATTGATCTGCCTGGTAAACTAGCATGTAATCCCTAGTCCTTCTCAGGTACTTCAATATATGCTTTATCGCAGTCTAATGTCCCTGTCCTAGATTACTCTGATATCTGCTAACCATGCCCATGACAAAGCAGATATCCGGTCTCATACATAGCATAGCATACATGAGGCTTCCTACAGCCGAAGCATAAGGAACCACCTTCATCTCCTCCATCTCTTTGATGTTTTAGGGCACATCTCCTTAAATAGAGGTACTCCATGCCGAAAAGGTAGATAACCATTCTTAGAGTTTTGCATAAAAAAACGAGCTAGGACAGTGTCTATGTATGAAGCTTGAGATAAGTACAACATCCTTTTCTTGCGATCCCTTATAACTTTGAACCCAAGGATGTGTCCCGCTTCTCCCAAGTCCTTCATATCAAATTGTTTGGACAACCATACCCTTACGTCTGATAACATTTTGACATTGTTGCCAATGAGCAAAATGCCATCTACGTATAGTATAAGAAATACCACTACGTTTCCGTCATATCTCTTGTATACACAAGACTCATCCGGACTTTGAATAAATTCATATAACTGGATTTCCTCATCAAACCGGATGTTCCAAGATCGTGAAGCTTGCTTCAATCCATAAATGGACCGATTAAGCTTACACACAAGATGTTCTTTGCCCTTTGCAATGAATCCCTCTGGTTGCTTCATATAGATGTTTTCCTCAAGACTTCTATTAAGGAAAGTTGTCTTGACATCCATCTGTCAAACCTCATAATCCATATGAGGGGCAATAGATAAGAGAATCCGAATTGACTTAAGCATGGCTACCAGCGAAAAGGTCTTCTCATAATCGATACCCTCGTTCTGAGTATACCCTTTTGCAACAAGCCTTGCTTTGAAGGTTCACCAAGGTCTACTAGCTCCCAGACCTGATTAGAATCCATAGATTCTATCTCAGGATTCATCGCTCTTTGCTAAGATACTGCATCTTTATCTTGGAGTGCCTCGTCATATGTCCAGGGATCAGGTCATGTTCACCAGGGACTAAGTCTGAAGACTCTCCCAAGAACATGAATCTATCGGGTTGTCTAACAACCCTCCCACTACGACAAGGTACTACTTGTGCATCCTCTATGACATGCGGTGCAGTCACTTGTGGTATGTCCTCCTGTACTGTTGGTACTAAAGTTGGAACTTCCCCTCTCAATTCCTCAAGAACAATCTTACTCATGGGCTTGTGGTTCATCACATAGTCTTCTTCTAAAAATCGGGCATTCGTGCTAACGATCACCCTTTGAACTTTAGGACTATAGAATAAATCACCTTTCGTTCCTCTAGGATAGCCTACGAACAAGCATACTTCTGTACAAGATTCCAACTTATCAATATCTCCCTTCAACACATGTACTGGACTACCCCAAATCCGAATATATCTCAGACTAGACTTACGCCCAGTCCACAATTCTGTGGGAGCAGAAGGTACTGATTTAGATAGTACCAAGTTCAGAATGTATATTGCCGTTTCCAGAGCATATCCCCAGAACAAATCTGGTAACTCAAAATAACTCATCATCGATCTAACCATCTCCATAAGAGTCCTATTCCTTCGCTCTACTATACCATTCTGCTGAGGTGTACCAGGTGCAGACAATTGGGATTGAATCCCAACCTCTGATAAGTAACTCCTAAACTCTCCTAAGAGGTACTCACCACCACGATCAGATCGTAGTGTCTTGATACTTTTACCTTTACGTTTCTCCACATCAGCCTTGAATTCTTTGAACCTGTCAAAGCATTCAGACTTGCGGCGCATCAAGTAAATGTATCCATACCTTGAATAATCGTCTATAAAAAAGACGAAATATTCAAAGTCACCTCTAGCCAGGATAGACATAGGATCACACAAATCAGAATGAACCAACTCTAACACATCTTTGGCTCTATACCCCGTGGCCTTGAAAGGCCTCTTGGTCATTTTACCTTTCAAGCAAGATTCACAGGTTGGGAAGTCATTCACCACCAATGAACTCAAAGGTCCATCGGCTATCAACCTTTGAATTCTACTTAGGTTAATATGACCTAACCATAGATGTCAAAGATATGTTTGGTTCATCTTCGAAGGTTCTTTTCTCTTATTATGATTAGATGATGAGTTATTAATTTCTATTTGCATCGTGGGAGTTTTTGGTTCAAGAGTGTACAAATTGTCGACCAACGCACCAGAACAGATAATCTTTCTATTCCTTTTTATAACAACTCTATCATTAAAAGAAATAGAATACTCATCCATAATTAATTTAGAAACTGAAATAAGATTCTTTCTAAATGAAGGTACATAAAGGAAATTTAAAACCAAAGTTTTATTTCTATCAAAAGATAAATAAACGTCTCCCACTGCAATAGCCGTCATCTCCGTAGCATTGCCCATGTAGACGGTAATCTCTCCCTCAGCTAGTCGTCGGGTTTCCTGGAACCCCTGCAACGAATTGCAGACATGATCAGTGGCACCCATATCTACACACCAGGTATCGGTAGATAACACCGCTAAACATGTTTCAACAACTAAGGCATAAGATTGCCTAGTAGTCTGATTCTGGTATCCGATGAGTTCCCTAATATTGAGTATCATGTTATAAGCAGAACGAAGGCCTGATGCTGATGTTGTAATACATTTGACATGGAAGCCAAAATGTAATACCGCGCTATCTCATCTGCCTTTATCCACTCCCTATAACTCTCTTTCTCGTCTTCACTAGAATCATCTCTAGGCTTAGGGGAACAGACCTCAAAGAGTACAAATTTATACTCCTCAGCAGTCAAGACAATGTCCATGTTCCGTTTCCAATCTATGTAGTTGGGATCAGTAAGTATGTTTTCTTTTAAAATTAAAACAAGTGGGTTGAAAGTCATTTTGAAATATCCTAAGAATCACAATGATCAATACTTTAGATTTTAAAATAATATTGATTCCTTGAACAATATAATTTTAAAATCAACCAACACCTCAAAATACCGAGAATATCGTATGCCACGTTAGTGTGGACGTATACGAATTCTACATTTGTAAGAGGAGGTTTTACCCATTAATTTTATTATCTTGTCAACCTAACTTTTTGACAAATAAAATTAATAGTTGGTTCCTCTTCGGCCCTACAAATAATAGCAATGACTCTGATGGAGAGGATACTATTATTTGTATCTAAGTGTTCACCATTACACGATACTAAGATAATTATCTAGGATTATGTCCCTTCCGATGGGGAAGATCATACGCTCCTAAATAATTTCCTATTACCATGTCTAACCTAGTGATCCATGAAACAAACTCATCCGATATGGAGGAAGGCACTCAGAGTCAACGCGTAAGTTTGTTCGCATCACATGTCAAATTTGTAATGGAGGCCACGGGACTCAAAGAATCCCTCTCCCACTTAATAATTTATAATTGAGGAATTTTCAAGCACACACAACACACATATCAAACAATAAGCAATAAACATGAAAATAAATTCCAACTATTATGGCTTTTTGTTCCTGAATATGCCTCTCGTCGTGTCACCACCTCGTCTCTACCTCCAAGCACCATGTGCAAGCCTCAAGTCATGAAGGAGCTCCGAGCTGAGATAAAAAATTATTTTAATTTACATCCATCGATCCTATACTCCACGAAGGTGTGTACAACAAATCTAGATCGAAAATAAACTAAAATGAGCGGCTAAACAATGATGTATTTAATTACAAAAATTAAATACTAATTTAGCCTCGTCAACCCCGAGGACTCAAATAAATAATTACAAACATGCACACACATCATACACAACACATTAAGTCATAATAGTCGGATCTTATGCCTGCAACCAAAGAGTTAGCCTATGCACATCCTACGATTATCCGACATAAAATAATATATGACAATGCACGAAAGTAACCGAATCCAAAACACACAAAACCGGAAACCATTGGCTCTGATACCAATTGTTGGGTTTCAGTTGTTCGCGCATGGGAATCCTTTCCATGTCCCCGGATTAAAATTTCATTAATTGAAACAAATCCGGATGGAGAGTAATTATCCAAGCAACCGACTCATCATCGTACTAACCGATTCGAGTGACCGCTTGAACAAACTTGTTGTTCAAGCAATCTAACTCGTCTAATCGGTTAGCCACGGAATAGAAGATGAATGGATTGCCGATTTTTGTGTTTATCATCGGGGTTCATGACAAAAATAACATACAATAATAAACATATGATAATACAAGATGTAAAGGATCCAAAACAAGAAGTTATACCTCTTGTTTACCTCGCGATCTTCTATCGTATGTCCTATCCCCTCCTTGAACGTCGTGTGGGCGATGATCTTCCAAGAAGCAAAGTCACCAAGGTACACCTTCTTCTTCCTTGTGCTTGCGCCAATCAACAAAGGAAAGCACCACCAACCTCTTCACCTTGCACCGATCACCAAAGAAGGAAAGCACCACCTCCTTGTGCCGACCCTAAGGTAATTAGAGAGGAAGGAGATGAAGAAGAAGAGAAAGAAGTCTCTTCTTCACCAACCCTAGCCGACCAATCCTCTTCCCTTCTTCTTGCTTGCGGCGCCAACACCACCAAGAAGAAACCGTCTCCTATCAACCGGCCACACCTTCTTCTCCTCTTGTTGCCACACGCCACAAAGGAAGAGATGGACTCCTCCTTATCCTTGTGATCGCCGGCCACCAAGAAGTATAGAAGAAGAGAAGAAAAGGAGAAGAATGGAAGCAAGCTTCCTTCCTTTCATTCCAATCGCCGGCGCCCTAGGAGAGAGAAGTGAGAGAGAGGAAGAGAGGAGAGGCTTAGGGTTCTCTTTTTTGATGCCTTGGTCTCATGACACATGAGGTATATATAGGCTACAATAGGGACTATAAGGAGGAGTTGGGTCTTGGCCACCTAATGGATCAAAGCCTAATCCATTAATGATGTTCCAATCGACTAAAGGATCATCATTGATCTACATCACCAACCCCCATAATTAAATATGGGCTCCACCTATTATGTGTACAAAATTCTCTCCGTGTTTAAGATATCGAATGTCCATTAATTAATTAAATTACTGACAATTTAATTAATTAATATCTAACTTCATGAGTAGTACCACTCAACCTTATCATCATGTAGGACCAAGTCCACCTGCAGGATTTCCATGATAAACTTTATGAGCTCCTCAAGGGGACATCATCAACTTGACGCATCAGGACACGGTTTCCTTCTATAATCAATGGCACACCATGTAAATAATATTATTTCCCAACTTACCGAGCCTATTGATTTAACAAATAAATCTCACCCATTGGTAAATTAAAGAAATAGATATTAAGTACATGTGTCCATTATTATATCGGGATTAAGAGCATGTACACCATAATATATGAGGTCTGATTCAATTATATAGTCAGTATAAATTGAATCACCTCTATATCGGTCATGCTCAATGCACACAAAGTGTACTAGTGTAATTCTATGGTTATGATAAACCAATACCAAATTACACTACAACCATGCTAATGGTTTATCCAAAACTATCTAGGTTGTGAGCTTCTACTTATACTCTACAATGGACTAATAACATGATCTTCTGTGTGACACCACACACCATGTTATCTACAATGTATAGTATTAGACAATAGCATGTATATATCAAATATAAAATGCAAACAATGATCATGTGATTCTCATTCCAAAATGTAGATGTTCATACAAAAACTAGGCTTTTAGTATACATCCTAACAGTTGGAGGCAAGATAGAAGAGCAAACGTAAACGAACAAGGCATGGGTCAGGAGCTCCCGAGCGCCCCTGTAGAGCTCAGGCGCCCCCAACTTGGGCGCCCTCAAGGCATGGGGGCACCCCTATGATCTGGGTGCCCCTATGGCATGGGGGCACCCTCAAGCAATATTTTATCCCTGCAGCTATTTCGTTGGTGCAGATGAGATTGCTTCACCTTAAAGGCACCCCTATAGGCCCTCGGGCACCCAGATGACTACTATATAAGGGGATTCGAGCCAAAGTTGCAGATCATCAATTTCTCCATTCGACTACTCATTCTCTACAAAGCAAAAGCGCTAAGATGAAGTTCTGTGACCAAGGAGGCTCCAGGAAGAAGTGTGCGATGCTTCGGAATTTCAGAGTTGACCGAGACCTTCACTTTTGGTTTGATTTATTATAAGTTGTATTGTTCTTATTTTAATATTTGTGTTTGTACTCAAAACTATAAGACGGGTTTCTCCGCCTCCAGAAAACTTCCGGAAAGGAGACCACTAGTGGACGGGCGTTTTCTGTGATTAGGCCTTAGACGTACTGACCCTTGGAGGTTGGGAACCAAGTAAATCCCACGTATTCTTGTTGTGAGTTTTTATTTATTATTCCGCTGCGTACTAATACTCTTGATAGAAAGAACAAACAAACGAATGATAAAGATTCTGAGAAATTGAAAAGTTGATATTCACCCCCCTCTATCGACGCCACCGATCCCACATTAACTGTCTGACCTCTTTCTTTTCCTGTGTTATTTCATTTTGATGTTATTATTTTTATTGTGAACTAACTTCCATCTTTGTTGAACAAGAACAAGAGATCATTTTTTTTGCAGGGGAAATTCACCTCCCCCTCTCTTGCCGACCGCACGATTACCGACAAATCTATCTATTTTTTCTTTATGGGTATTAGATACCGGTTGTGCTTTTCACATTTGTACTAATATATAGGACCTAAGAAGGACTAGATCATTGACAAAGGGCGAAGTGAACATACGAGTAGGTAATGACGCAAGAGTTGCTGCTATAACTGTAGAAATATATTCCTTATCTTTACCCACTAAGCTTGTTTTAGAACTTGAGGAGTGCTATTTTTTGCCTGCATTAACTAAGAACATTATCTCTGTTTCTTATTTGGACAAGAAAGGTTTGTCATTTATGATAAAGAACAAATATTGTTCTATATATTTTAATGATATGTTCTATTATAGTGCACCTCTTATGAATGAACTCTATATTCTAGGCCTAGAAATCCTAATTTATAACATAAATATCAAACAGTTCAAATCTAATGATTTGAACCAAGCATATCTCTGGCATTGTCGTTTGAGTCACATAAATGAGAGTCACATATTACAACTTCATAAGGATGGACTTCTAGACTCATTTGATTTTGAAGCATACAAGGCATGCAAATCTTGTCTTCTAGGCAAGATGACAAAAACTTCTTTTAGTGGATATGGTGAAAGAATGACTTGTTAAGACTCATACATACTGATGTTTGTAGTCTTTTCAATATAGTAGCTAGAGGAGGTTATTAGTACTTCATTACTTTTACTAATGATGTTAGTAAATACGGTTATGTCTATCTAATGAAACACAATTCAGAATCTTTTAAAAAGTTCAAACAATACAATAATGAAGTATAAAATCAACTTGGCAAAAGTATTAAGATGTTTTGATCAGATCAAGGTGGGGAATACCTTAGCCAAGAGTTTTGTGATCATTTGACTGAGTTTGGGATCACATCTCAACTTACTCCGTCTAGAACACCACAGTGGAATAAAATTCATCTTGAAGAAGTTCAAGATACAGAAAATAGTACTGAGGTTTTGATGGAAATTAAATAGGCACCACAAAGTATTATGGATCATGAGTTTGTTGCACAAGAAGTTATGGAGCAATAAGTTCTGTGCAGATCTGATAGGATATGTGTCAACCAGAGAAATATTCATTTCTCTTGTCTGACCACGATGATATTATGCTTGTTGATTTGAATGAGTCTACATCCTATCAGGAAGTTGTGATGAGCCCTATTCTAAGAAATGGATAGAAACCATGAGGTCTAAAATGAAATCCATGTACATTAACCAAGTATGAACTTTGGTTGATCCACATGAGGGGATTAAACTCATTGGGTGTAAGTGCATGGGTCTTTAAGAGAAAGACTGACAAGGA